>QEAP01000546.1:0-15714 GCA_006535975.1 Chytriomyces confervae | reverse complement strand
TGGACGTTTTTTTGTCTCATTTTGTCTCTTTTTTGTCTTTTTTTTCTCTTTTTTTTTCTATTTTCTTTTTTTTTTTTTTTTTTTTTTTTTTTTTTTTTTTTTTTTTTTTCAGTTTCGACAACAGCATTCTTACCCGTCATCGCTGTTGGCTTCTTTTCCCTGTCGTACGTGACAAGAATGTGGATTGCTTCATCATTCGATCCCTCTCAGGCCACCAAAATTAATCCGAAACGACCGCTTGCGAACCAGCAGCCTGACCTTGTGACATTTGATCGTTTCTAGTCAGAACCCCTAAAACACGGACAGTTCCTTCGGCTGATTTGAGAATTTCTTCGAAATGGATTTTTTGGGACTTGGAAAGTGTGGGGGATCCTTGGTATGGAAATCATATCGGTTTTTTAGTGCGAGTGTTGACCAGTGTTTTTGGTGTTTTCTCAGGTACAAGCCAGCGATTACGATTGACCGGATGGCCTTATCAACCGACCCCAGCATCAAGTGGATACACGATCTTGTCCAGAAACAGTCGTCGAAATAGCGCTCAAACAATTCTTTTCGGGCGCATCGAAAGAAACGAATAAAACTGCTTCGAAATACCGCTCGAAATCAGGAACACATGCAATATTCTTTTTGGAATTTTCTCTCCTGTCGACTTGTCGAAAAGCGCGTCTTTTCGACACTTTGCATTTCTTTCCGAATTCTCTTTTCCTCAAGCACATGAACCTCCTTCCATAATCCCAACAATGTCAAGAGTTGAATCAACACTTGTTGCGGTCATACTATGGAGCAGATCAATCCTCTTTTCCTTTTCCTCCCGATTTTCTTCTGTTTTTTCCACCCTCGCCGTGATTTGATGCCCTGTATCCACCTTATTTTCTGTTTTGCTCCTGTGGACTTGCATTTCATTGCGTAATACTGCCGGCACTTTGTATTTTGCTGTTTCCGGTTGCATTTTCTGTTGAATCCTCGTGTCATTCACTTGATGGACTCCAGGCACCGGGAACGCAAGAAAAGCCAGTGATTCAACAGATGCATGATGGCAAAGAAGGGACTTTTTTTTCACAGTGTCCCTTTCTGGTTGAAGTGGATCCGACATTTTCCCTGTTTGTTTTCCCTGGGGTTTGAGCGTGTTTGGAGCTGGTATGGATGTGGGCAAGGGTCTTTTTGATTGGTGGATGTTCGAATAAAATAATTTTCAAGCCTTGTTGTGAATTGCGAACCCCTGGCTTCTCGAGCGGAACACCTCTTCAAAGACCGACAACGTCCAAATATAATTCTTCGAGGCTCCAAGAAAAACAACAACCGTGAAGTAAATCCCATCTGCGCATGTGAGTTGAGAGAGGTCTTTGACGCTCCTTCACAACAACTGACAATCGAACCCCAGAAAATGCTGCTGCCACTGCTCCTACTCTTGGTTACGTCTTTCACTTTGACGCATGCATCAAAAGTACCGAAGGGTTTCGATGCTGTCGATAGAAGCCTGTGTCGCAAATACGTGCCAGGCCAAACCAGGTTTCTCGGCTCACGTAACGTGGAAGCTGTCTGCCTGACTCCAAAGCAAAACTTGGACGTGGGAAGCTGTATCACAGTGGGCAACTATTTCCTTGGCTTAACGCGTGAGTGTTTGCAAAGTGTCTGATGAGGCAGGCTTTAACCGGCTAAAAACAAACATTACAGCTGACGGATACCTCACGCAAGGGCTAACTCAACCCGGATCACCCATCACTTGGAAATCGCGCAACCCTAACGCCCGACTCGAGTTTACCGGAACCAGTCTGAAAGTCGGATACAGTGACTCTGTCCTCTGGCCAAGCTGGTCCAACCGAAAGAAAGCAAACGCATTCTGTCTAAAATCCGATGGCGGAGTACAAGTACTTCGAGGCAGTGAGACCTTGTGGTCAAAGCCAAAACCGAAATGCAATGAAAAGATTGGAACAGCGGTGCAGGTGAATGGCGGTGATGCTCGGTGTGTGAAACAAGGGCAAGTGATTTTTGCGTGTCAGGCTGTACAGTCGGATGATTTCACGCTGAGGTTTACGGGTATGGGTTCTTTCTGCTTTCTGTGTTTGATTTGTTCCAAAGGCTGACTTGTGCGGAACAAAGGGTACGGAATCTCACTACTCCGAGGACGGGATGAAGAATGGAGCTTACCTACCACTGTAAAATCCACGAGCGCGTACTTGGTCTTTCAAATGGACGGGTACATTGCTGTCTTTGACAAGACTGGGACACAAGTGTGGAAGTCGTTTGCTGCTGCATCGCATGGATCGAGTCTGTGTCTTCAATCAAATGGAGGTGTTGTTTATTATGATGGTGTCAGTTCTGTTGATGTGTTTCCGGTGATGCCGTCTGCGTCATCAACGATGTTGTCCATGTCATCAAGTCTGTCTTCCTCTTCAACGGATTTGTCCTCGATTTATTCTTCAACTGCTACCACTACTGCTACTACTACCACTATTGCTGCTACTAGTACTGTTACTACTACTGATACAACTACCACTGTTTCTACTACAACTGCTACTACCACAACTTCTACTGGGACGACGACAGATTCAAGCACTTCTTCCACAACTACAACCAGAGTCAAAAAATCAAAGACGCGTTCCAAAAGCAAGAAATCAAAATCTCACAGCCACACCAAATCTGCATTACATTCTTCAACCACCGAAACTGAAATGCCATCAGCAACAACAACTTACTCCACAATGGAAACTTTGGAAACTGACAGCATCCCCAGTACGACCACTACAGTCTCCGAAACAACCACTGCATCCCAGACAGAAACCACACCGTCTTCAACCTCCACCCATTCAACCACCACAACCACAACACTCAGCAACTCACAACAAAAAGCATTAAATGCTCACAACAACTTTCGAAGCGGCTACGGCATGCCCACCTTACAATACGACACAACGATTGAATCCTCTGCAAAACGGCATGCAGAAAGTTTAGCTTCCACTGAATGTAAAGCCATTGTCCAAACAACGGGTACTGCTGGACACGGTCAGAATGTTGCGTATTGGACGAGTTCAACGCCTGCAAACTTTGACATTACGTATTTTGCGCGAATGTGGCAAAACACGAATACAAGTGCGAGTGCAGTTTCATCGGCCACGCAAATGCTGTGGAAGTCGACTGAACGCGTTGGGTGTTATGTTGCTAACGGGTCAGTTGAAGAGGAGTTTTGTCAGATTGCTGTGTGTGAGTATTCACCGCCTGGGAATGTGCAAGGGTATAACTGGAAGGAGGGGTCTTGAGTTTTTATTTTTTATTTTTTATGTTTGTTTTGTCTTTTTTATGTTTGTTTTGCATTTCTGTGTGTACATAGTTATTGAACTCATAAAACAACAAATGCGATTGTTGTAAATGCTTGGTTGATTAATGCGATGGCCTGCAAGCAGAAGTGTCCTTGGATGCATGTCTTTCTAAGCGCTTGTTGCGTGTTACAGTTCGTTGCCAATAGTTGTCTGGAAAGTAGGTTAGCATAATGAGAGGCAACAATCAGTAGAGTCGAAAAAAAAAAAAAAACCAATAATCGCGAAGGTTGTTCTGACGATGGAATGAGGGAATTAAAGTCATGCTAGAAGGAGAATCTAAGCTATTCAAACTCACCCTCCTCCCAAAGATTTCAAGATATTTCCCTGTACACACATGAGCAAACGCGTCAACGAAAAAAGGGAATGAAGGAATACATCCACACACCTGATGGAACCAACTGCTCGATAAGATCATACAACTCTGACGGTTTCTGGCTTTGGCCTCTCCGTTCTGCATAAATCACATCACTGCCAATACCTCCTTGAGGAGATGTAACGGTGCCTTTGTACGCAACGAGACAAGTTTCCTTGGCATGTTGCAGATAATGTCCATGGCCTTTTGCCATGCGTCGATTGACTGTTCTCTTGACCCACGTAATGTCATCACAGTAGCTGGTGAACCCCCGCCGGTAGTGTCAGCAAAAAAGTACGATATTCCAAAAGAAAAAGAAGACTCACGTGTATCCCCACTTTTCCATCAATTCAAAAGCTTTGACGTATTTTGCATTAATGACCCAAATGAATAAAAATCCGTTTGTTTGAAGGTGGTGCATGGGTATAGACTGGATTGCATCGTCAGAGAGGGTCGAGTAAGAAATGGTGACTCCGCGCGAGGGAGCGTTCGACGCGAGTTGCCAGGGTGGGTCCATCAGGATAACGTCAAATTGAGTGATGCTGCCGAGTTTCTGTGGAACTAATTTGTTAGTGATTTGATGTTGCCATTACGAGGGGGAGTAGATGTCATGCACACGCGTGGTAGTAGTTTCTACCTTGAAATCAAAAGACAGCACATCCGCATTGATGGGCACACTCCATTCTGGGACGGAGAAGCCATCTTCCTGTACGGCAGTGGAACTTGAAACTGAAAAGACGTCCGAAGCCTCGTTTGACATGCACTCAACATTCACTGTTTGAACACAGAAAGAACATTCAAAACAAGGGGTGGGTTCAACACAACAGACGCCCGCACGACAAAACTCACCGTCATTCTCAACAGAGTCATCCGAGTCGCATTCATTTGGAGTACTCCCGCTGCACGCTTGGTCCACCGAGAGAAGCGGGTGCGTTGGATGCAAGGACATGGCTTCGAGGTGTCGCAGTTCCTCAGTCGCATGGCGTATTTGAGCTGCGAGAAGCGCTTCTTTCTCTTGGAGGGCGTCTACATCTCCGGAAACCAGTGTGGATGGTCGCTGGTTTCTGATTCGTTTCTTTCTTGGTGCGAGACGGGCGGCAAGGTTGCTGTTGACGCTGGCGTCGGTCAATGCTGACAGATGTGCGAGCGCGTCGACTGGTGGTGTATCTTCTGTGTCGCTGAAGCCTTCAATGTCAATGAAGTCGCTTTCGCTCATGCGCTCATAAAATGTGAACTGAGAAATGATCATCACCCGTAAGTAGAGCTGTTGTACACGCACGCTCACATTGACACTGAAAACCTGCCGACAAGCTGCGCTGTTGTCGCGTGTTGAAAGGGCCGCAAACCCGCGAAAATAAACAAAAAACACGCCATCATTAGTAGCGTCATTATGCAATGACAAGCACATTCAAGAAGATGAAGCATCGCGCTCGCGTCGTTGTGTTCTGACGCTTCAACAAAATCAAAAACAAAAATGGCGACAGACTCGCAGCAGCACTCGTTCGCAGTGCACACGTACTCACAGCCAACCTACTGCGACGCGTGTGAGTCGACAGCATTGCGTGAATGCGCTGTACTGATCGCAGCTGCATCCAGGCGGGTCGTTCCTGTGGGGCGTTGTGCAGCAGGGAATGCGCTGCACACGCTGCGGGCTTGACTGCCACGCGCAATGTGTCGTGCACGGCGTCTGTACAACCAAAAGAGCATTTGCTGGCGACAAAATGCTGGGAACGAGACCCACTGATCCAACGCATCAGACGGACGCCACAGCCGTGTCGTTGCTCGACACACTGGCCGCACAGACGCACATCACAGCCCTGTCGCTCGAGGAATCCCGCAAAGACGCGAACCCGCCCCTCGATCTGCTGCGTAAAACTCCTTTGAACACGGCTGCATTCGTCGCGAGGATCACTCCGCTCGTGGACGTTTTCGAGTTTGTTGTACAGATATTGGAGTGGAGGGACGCGCCGAGAACGATCTTGGCGCTTATCGCCTGCCTTTCCATATGTAAATAAGAGTTTTTCTGTTAGTGCTTGATTCGTACTGACAGTAGCGTCAATGCAAGGCTTTTATCCAGTGACTCTATGCCTGTTACCACACTGCCTCATGTTATCGCTCATTGCATCTAGTCGCATGGAACGTATAAAGTATGAAGTGGCCCTAAAGAACAGGAATCGCGCGGCAGAAAACCCCGTCGGAACAACCTCCATTCCTCCAAACAAGAATTCTGGGCTCCGTCAAGCCACATATCAGTCTGCAACATACATTCGAAACCTCCAATTTCTTCAGAATCAAATGGGATCCTTTGTAAAAGCGTTTGATGCTGCTGCAATCGGTCTCCGCACATTCAGTCAATACTGCGATCAATATCCCGTACCTGCGATCCAGTTGCTCCTTGCATCCAGTGTTGGGATGCTCATTGTGATTCAATATGCTTCAATGAAGTTGCTTGCTGCGTCGACTGTTCTTGTCGTGTTTGCATCGAATACGGCAGTGTTTCAAGCCACTACGGCAGCTGTTCTTCCTTGGATCATCAAAAGTGTTGCCGATAAAACTGACATTATTCGGGAAGGAATTCGTGCTGCGAATACTGTGCCGGGTGGGAGTGTTGTCGTGGTTACGCTTTGGGAAAACCAGCGGTGGTGGGCAGGTACGTTGTCTGAACCATTTTTGAACGCGCATTTCGAAAGGGGCCAATCTGATTTCCCTTTTTTTTCGCCAAGGTCTCGGATGGATTCCGCATCTGTTTCAAAATGAGCGAAGCCCATGGTCCGATGAAACTGGCGCGATTCTTCGTCCACACAAAGACGTGTTCACACTCCCCGATTCTGATGAGATATCTGGCACATGGTCATGGATCGATCCCGAATGGACGCTATACTTTAACTGGGCAGCGCCAGACCAGATGGATCAAAAGGAAGGATGGCAGTACATGGACCATTTTTGGAAACAGCCACGACAGAAACCCAACACTGGGAGCATGACGCGAAGGCGGGGGTGGAAGCGAAGGATGCAGTTTGTTCCAAGTTTGGCCACGTCGGCCGTTTCAAGTTTGATTCCACAAGTTGCTGCGAGTGAAAAGAAGTAGTAGGTGTTTGTTATTTTGGATGGATTGGGTGAATACATTTTAGCATGTGCATATGGTATTGTTTTCCTTGTTCCATCTCTCTCGTGTTCTTGGTGGTTTGACTGTTCGACTTGGAGACACGCCGTGATGCTAGCGCAGTTTCACAGGCTTGCTTGGCTGCTTCAACTTCAACAAGTCTCGGCGACTCGGAACTGAGAAAATCATTGCGAATGAATCTGACGTATTACCAGCAACCAAGTCCGCACTGTACCGACAGGCAAGCACGCAAAACAAGCAACAAAGTCGCACAATGAGATTTCGTCAAAAAAAGTTATTGGGTGTTGCTTGAAAAAAAAAACAGGAAATGATGGCTCCCGCCCAGGCAATGACCCAGGCGCCCAGGACCCAGGCCAACTCTGACAACACTCCCCGTCACGAATATCCCATCCCAACTGCGTCGGAGCAAGCGTCGTCCGAGGACCCCACCCACGGCGCCATGTCCATTCCCGTGCCTGTCGCTGCACAGCAGCTGGCTGTGTCCCAATTCACATGTCTGTGGGCCATGCAGCCGAGCACTCCCTGTCTGCGCTCGTTCACGGACCCGGACTCGTTCTATGCGCATCTTGCGGAGGAGCATGTTGGCAGAAAGAGTCACGGGAATTTGTCGCTCAATTGCATGTGGATGGGGGTGAGAGAGACGGTTTTTTTTCCTTGTTTCAGAAATTAACTTAAAAAACCTCTCCCTTTTTTCACAAAAGTGCGCGCATGGAGACAGACCCTTTTCGAAGCGAGATCACATTGTCAGTCACTGCCGCGCTCATGTTCCCTTCAAAGCAAACGTGTGCGTCGATTGCAATGCCCAGTTCAAATGGTATCTACCTGTACCTCTTTTTTCATAGCCACCTCCTCTTGCTGCTGTGTGGTAACCGACTTTTGTTCTGTTTCTGTCTTTGTTCCAGGCCGCAAGATTTAAAGTGAGTCGCGTCAAATTTTCTTCCATAAACTTTGGTTCTAAACTCTCATGGTCCAACTTGTTAGAAAACATTGTCTGAAGCAGGGCCACACGTTCATTGAACCTGCATCGCGTGTAGAGAAACCAGGCCCCTCAACAGTGGTGATTGACCAAGAAACTGGCGCGAGTCTCATTCGCGAAGGGCCTCGTTTGACTGGAGGTGAGGGGATAACTTGTTCACATTCAATTATCCTAATTTAAATGCTGTCATGTTTAAAGGAACGCGAAAGAACGCCAAGTCGAAATCCACTGTAATCAACAGTGCGCAGGCCGCCACTCATGAACAACAGCACTTCCAAGTCCAAAGTTTACAGCAACAAGCCCTTCTATCCCAATCTCAGCAGTCACCGCTTGGGTCTGTCAAGTCGTCGCCGTCGCAGGCAATTGGCGCACTTTTGGCTCTTTCAAATCAATCCGCGGGATCCTTACAAAATAACAATGCTGCGTCCTATTCTCAGCCGCAGCAGCAGCAACAGCAAATTCCGATTTCCAAGCCTTACTTTCAACAATACCAGCAACCCGATGCGCAATTGTCGCATCAGCAGCAGCAGCAGCAACAACATTTGCAAGTGCCGCAGCAACAGCAACCACAATTTGGTCAATATTACATGCAGTCAACCCAGACGCAGCAATTACACCCATCGCAGCTTACACACCACCAATATTTACAACCGCCCACACAACATTCAAACATGCCAGGCCAACAAATTCAACCGCCGCTTCATTTCTATCAGCAACAACCACTTCAGTCTCAAATCATGTTTCAAATGCCACTAGACCACAGATCTCAACAACGTCCCTCTGTCCCCCAATCACCCAACGTGAACAACTATGCCATCAGAAATGGCCATGCAATCAACATGCAGAGTCTCATCAACTCAAATCCAAACACGCCCATGCCCCCGCAAAATTTCAATTTTATGTCCACACCGAGTTTTCTGAACTCATCTTCAGCTGCTGCTCCCCCTTCATTCAATCCTCCACCAACCACGTTCAAAACTACTCCGCTTCATCAAAACAAGGCGGTGGATTCAAGTTCCTTCCATTTTTCTGATGCGTCCCAAAATGGAGATAAATCAGGCAAACAGAATGCAATCAATGCAGGCCAGCATGTCAATTCGGATCAAACCAACAACAATAATCAACAGCAAGTGGGCTCCTCAGCAGCACTGCTGATGGCAGCAACCATGAGTCCGAACGTGATGGCTCCGGCTTCGTCGTCAGCTGGATCCATCAACCCACCTCAAAATGTGCGTATGCATCCGTACCGACGATCAACGCTTGGAAACAATGGATCCATATCCGCGTCAGCAGTAATGAGCCCGCTTCCAGCTCAAACACCGATACAAATGCATGTTATGGGGTCGGAGATGGACAATTCCCGCCCCGTGGTGGCGGCGAGTCCGTTTATTGGGCATTCAACGGGTGTAGGATTTGTTGCTGGACCTCAACAAGGGTTCATGAAAGACGCGCCGCCGGAACTGTTTGAACGTATGCGGCAAGTTGCAGCCACACCCACCACACAAGCGCAACAGCAACAGCAAAATCAGCCAGCACACGTGCGGACCATGATTGAGAGCTTGATGCGGCCGAGTCCCATGATGCAGGCAGTGACGAGGACTGTTGATACGGAGGCGGATATCTTGGCTGTGGATGGACTTCTTGGTGGTGGGTTGCATGTGGATGTGGGGAATGTGATGAATGCGTATGGGAAGATTGGGGGTGACTTTTATGGAGGAGAGTTTGGGGAGGGTGGGGCGGATGATTTGTTTTGAGGGTGTTTTTCTTCGGGGAGTGAGTTTTTTGCTTTTTTAAGGGGGGGTTTCTGTAGGTATACTAGATGTTTGGGTTTTTTTGATATTGAATTATATCCGCATTGTTGCTGTATGGTATGTTTATATATGCACAAGTTTTTTCAGCTTCCCCATCCACTCGATTGATGGTCACACTCGCATTGTTGTGTTATTCCTACTCAACGACGACCCAATGCCCATCGTTGTCGGTGTAGTTGGCAACATAGAAATTCGTTTACTGGCGGTACTACCTTGCACGCTTTGGTCCAAACCCGCGTCGGAAAACTTTGGAATCGCCGAAATGCTCTGCTCCCCAGTCGGTTTAAACAGGCGCAAGAAACGGCGCGAAATGACAGCTTGGATGCAAAAGAGTGGTAACATGCACCATCCCATGTTCCACATTGCGTTGGTGTAAAAGTTTCCTCCTTCAAAAAGAACAAACAACCATCAGTTAAAAAAACAAAAAACAACCTAGCGGGCCTCTCGCACAAAAAATGAATTTGAAACACATACCCCACGTCTTGTACGAAATCGATCCAACCAAATACACAACATTCATACTCGCCGTCTGCGAACACAATTGAAAAATATCCGCCTTCACACTCCTCTCCATCGTTTGCACGGAAACACAGTAAAAAAACCAAATCTCATAATACACGAGCGCCAATACACACGCAATGGCTTGGTATATATCTTGGCCAAAGCAAAACTCAATGTCACCGTAGATGCACACAACGTTTAACGCAAGACTTAGGGATATACAGAGGAGCAGGATAAACACGTCCGTGAACCCGGTGCAGACGAGCATTGTTGACGGGATGAGCATGTATTTGCGGTAAAAGAGTAAGAAGTAGGCGAATATGAAGGTTAAGGCTTCAAAGCTGTAGCATGCGTGCAACTGGGCCTCGCACACTGGGTTTGGCGAGAACGTGAGGCAGTCGAGGAAGGCGGCGCCGGAGGCTGCTGAACCGAGGTTTGACAGTAACGCGAGGAAAATGACGCACCAGATGGATGTCTTTTTAAACTTGAAGATGAACTGGTTCGTGAGGTTGAGAGTGTAGTACATTTGGTATAGGAGGAAGGCGGCCCAGGTACAGTTGTCATAGTTCGACCAAGTGTAGTTGTAGACCCATCCGCTGTGGGACTCGGTCACGGATCCGGTCAGGATGGACGTGTTCAGTTGGAGACTCATATTTATTTGTTTTTTGAAAATCCCTTTCTCAACAGTGGCAATCTTTTATTTGTTTGCAAGTCTTTCAATGTTGGGCGCACTTTGGCGAGTTTGGCGGCGAGAAAGTTAGCCGAAGGGAATTTTTGCTGTCGCCTTCTTCCAGCCGCTTCGGATAAGAGTCGCGGTCTGCGGGATTGCGCTGCCCAGCTGGCTGGAAATGACTCAGAAAGCGCCGCGATATCACAGCCTGAATGCAGAATAAAGGCAGCATGCACCAGCCCATGTTCCACATGGCGTTCGTGTAAAAGTTGCCGCCTGATGACAATCAATCAGCAAAACACTGGCATGCACACAGAAAACAAATAGACGGCATTACTGACCCCACGTCTTGTATGATATCGATCCAGTGAGATATACCACGTTCATGGATGCCGTCTGCGTGCACAGCTGCAGAATATCAAACTTCTTGCGTCGGTCCATCGTTGTCATGACGGCGACGCAGTAAAAGAACCAAATCTCAAAATAAAAAAACGCCACTGAGCATGCAACAGCTTGATAAATATCCTGCGAAAAGCAATACGCAATGTTTCCGTAGATGCAGACAACATTCAACGCCAGCGACAGAGCCACACAGAGAAGCAGTACAAATATATCCACAAAGCCCGAGAACAGGAACTCAGACGGAATCAACATCAGCTTGCGGTAGAACAGAAGAAAGTACGCAAACATGAATGTCAACGCTTCAAAGCTGTAGCATGCGTGGAGTTGCGCATCACAGACGCGGTTTGATGAGAACGCGAGACAGTCGATAAAGGCGGCGCCCGATATTGCGGCTCCCAGGTTTGAAATAAGGGCCAGGAATATCACGAGCCAGATGGCGGTTCGCTTGAACTTGTATGAGAACTGGTTCATCAGAGACAGGGTGTAGTACAGCTGGTAGAGCAGGAAGGCAGCCCAGGTGCAATCGTCGTAGTGCGACCAGCTGTAGTTGTACACCCAGCCGCTCTCAGCGATTGTTATTTTCCCCGTTAGAATGGATGTGTTCAGGTCCAGGCTCATTTGTTGTTTTCAGTGTGGCAATCGTACCGCTTCAGAGAATTGTCACTTTCAGACCCAAAAATTGATTCCGGCATTCCCGCCTCTGATCCCCAGCACTCCCTCCCTACTCTCCCTCTCCGCTCTCCAGTGCTGCCTCTGCGACGCAGCGTGCGACCGCGCTTGCACGGGTTCGCTCGATTCGAAATGCGGTCAAGTCTCTCACAGTCACGTGACATTGCCGCATTCAGGGAAAGCCGTCTTTATTTCGTAATCAACAAGTAGAGTCCAGCGGCATTGGCAGCAGTAAAAAATCGATCGAGAGTTTGTGCGCTTTGAACCCCGCCGTGTGCTTTGTGGGTGCCCTCTCGTACGGGGTGAAAGGTGTCAGCGAGGATGGCTCTAGATGCTGCATACGTCTCCCGCCGGTTAGACTGAGTCGGTTCACTGCCATTGGAGACCCTGTCGCGCCGACCTTGCAGAGCCCTGTTGGGCCAGGCCGGCCCTTCAACTCTGGCTCAGCATATCTGTGGTTAAACTTGGTGCAGTGCTTCTTGAGGTCCTGGGGCCTGTTACAAAAGTTAAGTCGGACGGACGTTGAATAAAAGAAGAACTGGGACTTGGGCGCGTAACCCCCAAAAATTTTGTGCGTGTGGGACCCAGGGCAAGCAAAGAAAGTTTTTCACCATTTGAATTCGGAGCAACAGTCTAAACACACGTTTGCCCGGAACGGAACATGCGAGCGGCAGTGGCTCACAATGTTGTCACGCTTGCCAAATTGCTTCCCTCGATGCGAGCATGCGCTCCAGCGGCAGTGCAGCTGCAGCGAGCCGAGACACTTTCTGCCAATGTGGTCCTCGGCAAGGTGTCCGAACAAGTCGTCGGCGTCAAGAAAGGTCCTTAGGCACGGCCCTAGCCTCTCATTCTCCCAAAGGCAGACAAATACGGGTGACTCGGTGGTGTGCATGTGTGTGTGGTATAAAGTGTTGGAGAGATGATGCTTTTTTTTTTGGATTTTGTAGCGGTTCGTTGGGGTGACACGCCAAGTCGTTAAATGCCCAGGCTACCATTCCCCCTTCCACGCCAATGTCCGCAGCGGGTAATATTGGGCAGGATAGGAGAGGTAGGAAAGCTGTTGTTCAGTTCTTTTGAAGAAGTCGCGGATCCGTCTTCCATTTGTTCCATTTTCCTCGTAACCCCCAACTCGGCACAGCCACCTTTCTCCCGCACTTGCTGTCCTTAAAATCATGGAAATTAGCGAGGATGTCTCGTTCCGAGACTCGTACTTTTACACGAACCGCGTGTTTGTCTACGACATGAACAAGAGCATTCGGAACACTGGAAGCACGCACCGGCAACCCCCCAACTTTGCTGCCATTGTCACACCAACAACTGCAACAGCTGCAAAATCTCCGCAAACACCAATCATGCAATCGAAAAAGCCCAGTTCCACTCTATCAAAATCAAGAGACAGAGACATCAAATCAAAGCAGTTTTATGCAGACATGCTGGCATTGAAGGACAAACACTTGGTGCGAGGAACCAGTTGCTCTACCATCAAGAGTGTGGAACCAGTGGATTGGGCAACGTTTTCAAAGTTGGATGCGCGGGCCCTTAAACCTGCTCAGTCTCCAACAACAACACATCCAACTCGCGATAACCTGAACAGCGTCACGCATCATCAAGCTGATGTGCCACCAAGTGTCGGGACCAGTGTTCAGCCTCGAAAAGCTGCTTCTGTGCTTCGATCACGCGAAAATCGCAATTGCACGCCCACAACCCTAATTAATAATAATCGTCGGGAGACATATTCTCCGCTTTCCGCTGCATTGCATTTGGACCGTGACAAGGACGAAACTGAATCAGAGGAAGCAGCCATGCGAGTGAGAGTCTTCTCCATAGTGTCGACCTGCTCATATTTCTTACCTTCCAACTCGTAACACAGGGCTTTTCATTCGATCCAGACCAGCGGCTCACCATTTCTTCAAAAGATAACCTGTTCATACCCGCATTCTTGATTCGCCATAAATCCCGCAGTTTAAAGCGACCCCCGCAATTCCTAAAACCACCACAACCTACAACCACCCCTTCGCGATCGAAACCCAACCCATCATCACCAACAACCCCATCCACCGCTAAAACCGCCACTGCCACCGTATCCCGAAATGCGCAACGACTCCTCAAACTCCAGCAATACAGGCTACAACGCCAAGAAGCACCCAACCCAGACCAACTCGAACCTCCAGCTGAACTCGGCTACGAAACACGTCCCATGTCTGCACACGCGCCTTTCAATTTACGCGACTATATCAAACCCATTGGGATGGTGACTGAGAAGGAGGAGACGGATGATTATGAAAAACGGATGCGTTCACTGTTCTTGCCGTCCTTGTTTGCGGGGGATTCGGTGGATGACATGAAGAATAATAGCGCAAAAACGCGGCGCGTGCATCTGGTTGCTGAGCATGCTTCTGTTGGTGATGAACCAAAGGCAGACGTCAGAAAGACGGTCAGTTTCCAGCAAGATCAACCAGACACATCCAAACCTGTTCCCAAGGAAATCCCGCCAGCACCTACAAGTTTAAAACCTCCACCTCCACCACCTCCACCACTCATCCGCCCCACAAGTTCCCGAGGCGGAGTATCTGTGACAAACCGCCCAGACTCAAGCGACATGCGCCGACGCCTGTTTCTTCCACCACCCCCAACACGGCGACCCGTTTCAGGATCCCGCAGCGGGTACCGCCCCACAAGCGACGACAGATCAACCTCCAACGCGAAACTATACACAGGCACAGCTGCTTCCAGCACGCGCAACGGGGCTTCCGACGTGTACTCTTCAAGCGGTGCAGGAAACTTGCCAACCCTGCGTCGAAGCAACAGCGCCCGCGCACGTAGCGCCAACCTCAGGAAACGTAAACTGAGCACGGCGTTGCACAAACCGATTCCAATCGGAAGACCCAATTTAACGACTTTGGCAACAGTGAATGGGGCCGGTACAGTTGTGGATGACATTCCAAATGATTTGAGTGCACCGCTTTTGAGGTGGGAGCTTGCGATTTATCATGTGCTTAAGTTGAACAAGACCAAGAAGAGTGTGCTGGATGATACTGCTGGCGGTGTTAGTGTTGCTGGTGGTGGGTTGTCTGAGTTGACTCAGACAGAAATTATTCAGCGCGCAAAGAGGGATCGGTTGGATCTTGTTGGAGCGCTTCGCGTTAAACGCATCTATGAAATCAATGTAGGTTCCCGCGAAGACAAAGATTTGGATATTTTGGATGGAATTATTGGCAAGTATCATTGCTTTGCGAAACTGTCCCCCGTGGTGAGTTTGTATTGCCGCTGCAGGTAACGATAAAAATTTAACCCCCCCCCCCACTTATATTTCAAAAGGTCCGCTACAAACTGTACAACTGCTGCACAATCGAAACCCACGCCCGCGGGACAGTCATGATCCGCGAAGGCCACCAAGCGCGTTTCTGGTACATTCTCCTGACAGGCGAATGTCTACACCAATTGCGTCCAGACACGCCCATGACCGTCACAACACGTGTATCTCCCGGTGGAAGCGTGGGTGAATTCGGAAACTTGTTTGGAACCGCGTTCGCGAACCAGGAAACGCGGCACTTACGTGCAACGTGTTTAATGCGATGCGACTTTTTGCGTATTGAAAAGGCGGATTATCTGGCAATTTCTCGAGAGGCGAAAGGGTTAGATTCGATGGTGTTTGAGTATTTTACGAGTGTTCCCGCGTTCTTTGGCGTTGAGAAGAGTATTCTGAATTTGATTTGCCAGCGGAGGTGAGGGTGTTCTTTCTTGTTTTGGTGTCAATTTTTACGACTCACTTTAAAAAACAACACAGCATCGTTCGCAAATTCGATGTCGACGAAGTAGTTTTGCGTGCCGGAGAACCGTGCTCAAACGTGTACTTTATCATGAAGGGAAAAGTACGCGCACTGCACATGGT
>QEAP01000545.1:4790-15777 GCA_006535975.1 Chytriomyces confervae | reverse complement strand
AAAAAAAAAAGAAAGAAGGAAGCGGCCGTATTTATATCCCGTCCAAAAGTAAAATGCCCGAGCCGTGAAATTTCCCGAGTTCTCTCACAGCAAGCGTGGGCACATTCCGTCGCAGCGTCTCGTCAGCTGCATCTGTTGGCAGGCACATTTGACGTAAGAGCGTGACTTGCATGCTGCCTCGCATCGACCCTTTCTCGAACGCGGTCGACAATCCGAATTCAATTCCGTCTCCCGTCGCGAGACTCGGCCGAAGGAAAAACAAAAAACAAGGAAAGCTGTCTCTCTTAAGCAAATCGTGCCTCCTGCACCACCATCGCAATCGATGGTCTATCGCACAATGCGTGCCAGCATGTTTCTTCGGTGCTACTCAACCGCAAGGCTGAGCGATGTCGGAAACGTTCTTTATTCGGCTCCCATCCAGCAGCTTCGACTACTCGACGGAAGTGGACCCGTACATGCGAAACTGTGGCCGCGGGAAGAAGCAAACTCTCTCATTGATTCCAAACAATTGAGTGTCGCCGGTCTCTCGTATCTGCCCAATTTTGTGTCGATCGAACAACAACAGCGCATTCTGCAACTTGTGGATGCGAATCCGTTTGCAGCATCAATCAGACGACGCATGCAGTTTTGGGGCCAGGTCTATTACCACACCACCCACGATGTGCAGGCACTTCAGCCCGTGGTGGACCCTGTCGTGCTTCCAAGCATGCCCAACCATGAAAATGGAACCGTGCTTCATCCTTCGCTGCCTCTATCTACCTTCAACTGGCTTCTCTCTCATACCCGCACATTGCTCGAGCCATACCACACACATCCGGTCCCGATTTCTCAAATCTTGGTCAATGAGTATATCGGGGATGCAGGACTCAGCTGTCACTTGGAGGATACGAATGCTTTTGGCGATTACATCTACACTTTGAGTTTGCTGAATCCTGTCTGGATGGACTTGAAGCCGATTTATTCAGCAGATGATGACACAAGACGGCCGTTTCGCATTTTGCTGGAACCGCGAAGTATGCTGGTCATGTCGGGAGATGCCAGGTTCAAATGGCGCCACGGTATCACGAAGGGGAAGAAAGTGCAAATGCCAGATGGGGCGGAGTTCATCCAGAGAGGAGACAAGTATCGCCGGCTGAGTCTGACGATGCGGTATGTCAAAGACGGAAGGAAGCGCGTCGACCAAAGCACGTCGCAATGGGTGTCAAGATAATAAAAACAGACGGGCAAACAATTTTGAAGACCTCGGAGGACCGGACCCCTTGTCAATTTTTGTGAAGGTGGGACAACTCAGCAAATAACTTGCTACGTCGCAATTGGCACCACAGAAAGAAACAGGCGGAAAATGATTGGCAGTGGAAAGGAAAGGGATCAGGAGGACTTTGAGCAGAGCGAGACCGTGCGTCTCGTGGATCTGTATGGTAGATACCGCGATCCCTCCGCGTCTTGAAAAGCAACACTCACCAACTCTCCTCTTCATCGTCCAGGCCTGGAAAATCACACCAGCATCTCATCCATTGCCCAGCTTCGGAAGACAGCACAGTTGCACCTCTCCATTGCCGCCGACTTGAATAGCCGAGCAAACGCGGCCGAGACCGTCTTGATTCGCGCACTGGCCAGCCAGAAACAATCCCACAAGGCGGAAAAGCAGCATCCAGCAGTTCCAGTCTCGCCCTTGATTTCGCTTGTTGCATCCGCCACGTCAAATGCTTCGTCCGTGTCAAACCAGTCATCAGCTCAGCGCTCAACCCCGTCGTCATCGACTCAGCCGGAACCAAGGAAGCCTTTAAAACCAACTCTCACGTACAATGATTTCCTGCAGCAGCAGCACCTACGGTCAGCCGCCGCACGCTCCAACTCGTCAAGTCACCACCGAGATGTATCTTCCCCGCCCACAGACAGCCACGGACACAGTAGCAACATCACTGCCAATCCTGCCGTGGCATCACCACAGAATCCCGACTCGCACTTTTTCCACAAAAGCCCACGCCGTGCGCGAGAAGCAAAGCCCGCACTGTCACGCGTCCGAAGCTTAAGCGTGATGAATGCAGACCGTCGACGCGAAAGCATGGCTCTGTTCAGCGACGCATCTGCCATTGTCGAACCCATGCCGTTCATGACGGACCTAGCACTCGAGCTGCGAGGCTTAAAAGGAGACCACTCACAAAAGATGGAAAAGACCCTTGCTGGAAATGTTGGCACTGAAGAACTGTGGATGTCGCGCAGCTTGAGCTCGAAAAGTCGTGTTGCAGTTCCTCATTCGACACTGCAGCCTCCAATGCCATCATCGTCGGTTAATTTGTTGGAGTTTGACCGCGTTGAATCAAACGAAACCCACTCTCTCGCGCGTTTACAGCAGACTTCACAGCAGAAGCCGTATATGGGTGACACTTCCCAATCTCTTCCATCGTTGAGACGCTCCAAATCCGTGAACCCAGCCGTGACGAGAAGAAACGCGCCGCTTGGCGGCGATGTTATCCCGTTGCCCAGCCTCCCATCTCAAGGCCCCTTTGAAACGCGAACTCAAGCGCAAATTTCGAAATCGACCACACCATCTGCAAACTCTGGCTCTGCTGGTACAAATGGTGGAATTCACAAACGACCTTCTCTCATGAGCATGTGGTTTAATAAGGGGGAACCCCTGGGGAACCGTCCGCAACGTACCTTGTTTTCCAAATAATATATTTTATTTTATTTCTTTCTTTTGTGCCGTTTGCCTCACAGGTATTTATCATGTAGTTATTCGTTGTATGAGATGTGTTTATGGCGTGACTGTATTTACTTTTGCATTAAATATTTACTGTAAATAAATCCTGGTATAATTTGTGAATCACTGGTTATCTATCTGGCTTGTGCGTGTTCGTCCGGACCAAACGAAATAAAAACATCCGTGAAATGAAAGTTGCTGTCGTCCAAATCGCGCCAGTTCTCTTGGACAAGAAGGCCACCTTCGAGAAGGTCGAAGCAAGAATCGCCGAGGCTGCTGCTGCCGGCGCTTCTTTGGTCACGTTCGGAGAGGCAACTGTTCCCGGCTATCCGTGGTAACGTGTCTTGGCCGTCTGTTTCTTTTGCAAAAACGAGCGATTGCGTGGGCATCTTCTCATCCATCCCTGCCATTTGTGTAAAAATTTATGAGTTCTAACTTGTCTTGCGTTGGGCAGGTGGGTGGAGCGAACTGACGGCGCAAGATGGGATGCGCCTCAAAGCAAGAAACTGTACGCAAAATATGCAACAGAAGCAGTTAACATTGACCGCGATCTTGCCGGCGTCCAAGCACTTGCATCGAGTCTAAAGGTTTCTTTTCCTCTATGTTGTTGTATTTTTTTATGGATCACTTACAACAACTCTTCAGATAACTGTCGTGCTTGGAGTTATCGAACGCAGCGGACACTCGCTTTATTGCACGGCGCTGACGATATCGAATGCAGGAGTGCTTGAAAATGTTCACAGGAAGTTGATGCCCACATTTGAGGAACGCTTGGTTTGGGCGCAAGGCGATGGACACGGCCTCAAAGTTTCGAGCGTTGGCGAGTTTTCAATGGGTGTTCTCAACTGTTGGGAGGTAATCGTCGCAGGGACACCTTAACTTCCAAGCTTCTGACATCCAGTTTCCCCCCCCCCCCCCCNNTTTTTTTTTTTGGTTTTTTTGGCCATGGGAAACCTTTTTTCCACAATTTTGTGGAACCCTTTTTCCCCCCCCCCCCCCCCCGAATAGAACTGGATGCCGTTGGCCAGAACTTCCCTTTATGCTCAAGGAGAGAATTTGCACGTGTCTATATGGCCTGGATGCTTTAGAAACACGCAAGATTTGATGCGATTCATTGCGCTCGAGTCTCGGTCTTTTGTTGTTGGCGCGTGTAATCTGATGAGCAAGGACATTTTGAAGAGCGCGCCGGACTTTGACGGGAAAGAAGTCATGCTAGCGGAAATGGAGAAACGAGGTTTGTTTTCGAAACACTTTTTTTTTTTTTTATTCAACTCGTTGTTTTAAGAGCGTGTTTGACGGTTAGGAGAAGACTGGATTGCCGATGGCGGATCCTGTGTCTGTGGCCCAGACGGGAACTGGATCATTCCTCCATTCGTGAAACGTGAGGGAATTGAATACGCCGACATCGAAATGGATCGCGTTTTGGAAGAGCGCCAGAACTTTGATGTGACTGGACACTACTCGCGCCCAGATGTTCTATCGTTGAAAGTAAATCGGCAACGGCTGAGCACCGTTACTTATGAATAAGGGGTGCGCGGAAACGGATAAAGAGTGGAATCCAAATGTGTTTCTTTTTAGTCACGGGTGGTAGCGGGTGGATGCTGGCTTCAATAAATCCTTGTGTCAGCTTGACCAGCTAATGTTTGCGAGCCAGCTGCAACCTGTTCAACACTTTTGTTCACAAAATGTCCCTGTCTGTCTCGATCCAACCCAGCAAGTCCGCCACCGCCGGCGCCGGCTTCATTCGAGGATACCCCGGTCTCAAGCTACCGAATGACGCCGTGTCGGCTGTTGGGAACGTGCGTGTGGTTTTCCCGAGTCCTCGCAAACTAAAACTGCCGCCGAAACTGGAGCATTTGTCTATCCTTTTCGAGGTAACTATCAGCGTACTCAGGTTCTACGTATCTGAACCCACACATCACTCCATCGCAGGCATACATTGGATACCCATCAGATGCCCAGAACGGACCCAGCCCAATTATGCAACCAAAAGAGCGAGTCCTCGTCAAAGCCGAAATCCCCATCACTCTCACGGACATTGGATCACAGCCATACTCTCACTCACCGCATGATCGCGCTGAAGCCTCAGGCCTGCGATACATTGACTTTCCCTTCTCCATCGAAATCCCGAGCACCGAAATTTCACGCCTCCCTCCTGCATTGCCTCTAACGATTCATGGGCCCATTTCTCCGCCGCAAACTGCTGCCAACTCGTTTTTCCTTTTTGGCGCCGCTGCCAAAGAAAGTTCTGCCCCGTGCGAAACGGGTATTGTTTACACTCTCAAGGCCGACGCTCGGTTTACTGGGATTCTAGAAAACACGGAGTTGTCGGATCATATCATGCTTCCGTTCCCATCATTCAAGGAGAGCAACATTGTCGCTTGCCTTAAACCAGAGTTTGGAAGCACCAGCCCACACCATAAATGCGTTAAGCGATCTGGGAAGTGGCCGGATGCGCCTGCAGATGTTCTTGGATGGACATTTGAAATGGACAGTCACCAAGAAGATATTGCTGTGGCTTGTTCCGGCGACCGTAAATCGATTCGCTTCAAAGTTGACAGAAACGTTCCCGCTTATTCGGCTGGATCTCGAACAACATCAACAACGACTCACGAGTCATCATCAGTGATACCTCCCCTTTTTGCGACTCCAGTGTTTGCTGAACCGGAAGCAATGGAAATGAGCCCCACCACGCAGGCTCAACCGCTTGCAAACATTTCTCACGCAAATCAGCACATTCAGGAAAGCTCTTCTGGAACTCGATCTTTCTCACTTGCGGCCGTGATATCTTCCACCAGCACGAAAGAGAGTGCGGAGGCGTTGAACTTGGTCCCTGTGAAAAGAAACAGCAGCAACTCGGTGTTTGCAGATCCGCGAGCGTCGTTACGGACTGTTTCTGAACCGTCGGTATCAACAGCGTTTTCTGTGACGGAAGCAACCCAATTTGTTCAACCGGGTGTTCCTGAGGTTCCTGCAGAATTTGCGAGCCCAACCTCAAAAGAGAATGCGGGAAAAACTTCCGTTGCAGAACGAGTCGATCTTTTAGCGGATGGACACGCATCAATCTCTGTGATCCTCGTTGAGTCTTGGTTCTGGGGGGACGTTCAAAAAGGGGGAAGCCGCGAGGTCACTCTCTTTGAGTTGTCTGAGGGAAGCAATGTCGTGTTTTCCAGGGGTGAGCGTGTAAGTGGGCTGCTCTTTCTGCTTTCGATGATCTGATATTGTTGGGTTTAATGCTTTTTTTTTTTCTTTTCCAAGGTGGAGATTACGCTGCCAGAGACGCTTTTACCGACGGTCAAGACAACCAATTTGTCCACCACACACAAGTTACTCGTTCGCTTCGTATACCACAACCGCGCCACCGCCACTCCCAACATTTGCACCGCCGAAATCAATTTCCGCGTGGCCGCATTCAGCCGGCGCGACCTCAACGCGCTCATCAGTCTCGGCGAATCCAAACAAACCCCCGCAATCCGCGCAATTCTCCCGCCCGGATTCTGCGACCGCAAAAAAGCGGAAGGCCTACGCAAAGAAAGCATCGACACACTCCGAAACGCGCACTTCAAATCCAACACCACTGCTTCATTCGCTTCAAATTCATCGGTTCCACACTGGATGGCTGGGTTGGGGGGAGGAGGAGGTGGAGGTGGGGCTGCCGGAAAATCGCGGAGCGATGAAATTACGAGTCCGACTTTGGCAAATGGGTTTGGAGTCTTGAATCATACGCGGCCGTCTGCGGAAGCGATTGGAGAAACGGTTGCGGCTGCGAGAAAGAGTTTTGTTCATTTTAGTGAAGGGAGTTTGAGCCCTTCTCCTGTGGCGTCGTCGTCGTCAGAGTCATTGGGTGCTGGTAAGTTTCAGAGCAAGATTCGGGCGATTGGACAGTTTAGTCTTTTTGGGAATCGGGCAAAGAAGGATGGGCGGTAGTGACGTTGTGCATCATGAAATATATCTCATTGAATAACGGGAAAGTAAAAATAAAACCACGAGTTATTTCAGCGTGCAGCATTCTCTGAGTGTCATTGCCATCGGCGTTGATGTGGTTGTATACTCCAACTGAGTCCGTTTCTGCCGGTTCCTGAGAAGCCGGTTCTGTCGACGTCAAACGCCATTACGCCAAGAACGAGGAATAAAAAGCCGCTCTATTTCATGTGTACCGTCCAATCGAAATCTGTTTTCCGCAATTTAAACATTTTATTGTTCCAGAAATAGCCGAAAGCGCGCTTTCAAACTCCACCGCACAAAACGCACAAGACTCCAAAAATAGTTTAACCCCAGCAACACACGCACAAAATGTCCAGCATCGGTTTAAGCGCCAGCGGATACGCATCGAGCATGAACCGAGACACGAGCAACAGCAGCCTCTTCAAGACCGAGTTTGAGTCCAGCGAATCCATGGAACTGGACATTGAAGATTTCCTCCTCTCTGAACTCGAAGCAGCAGTAACGCCAGAAGTCAAGTATGAACCTACTTCTGCGCCAGTCCAATGGTCCTACGATTTCCCGTCGCTTGCCGGGAGCGGTTTGTTTGGTGTGTCTGAGCGGACGTTGGTCAACAACGAGGTCAGCGCCAACATTGCAGCAGCAACATCAGCGGCCAACTCGGGCAAGATTCCATCCTTCAATTTCAACGTCGATTGCGATTCCAGCGGCGATTTGGTGCAGTTTGGTTTCGACTTCCCTGCGCCTCAAAACCAAATTTTCTCAAGTGCGCCTTCGCCGATGCCGCAAACAATTCCGCAAAACTTTTTGATGGATTTCTCGGTACCAGCTACCACAGATCCAAGTGGAATGGTACATCAAGTTGTGAGCCCGTTCAAGGCTGGCGTGTTCAGTGTGCCTGTTTTGAATGCGCTGGCTACCACGCCCAACTTGGATGCCGGTCTTAAGGAAGGTGATGGTCAAGTGGATAACCTTGCCAGTGCCATTGAACGTTCTAGGGCCAACTCTGTTACTCCTGCTCCTCCGGGAATGCAAGTCGACTCTGGACTGCTGAACTCCGTTTCAAACCCTGGCAGCACGTTTCGAAACATTTCACTGGCATCCCTCCCAATCGAGGATTGCCCATTGACAAAGGAGCAAATGGACGTGCTTCAGCGCAGAAGAAATGCTTTCACCTGCGATGGCGCGTCGTTCAAATCTCTGGCTACTGCCGCAGTCACGCCTCCAGCAATCCCACCCACCTTCTTCAACAGTGACTCTACAATGCTTGGAGAAGAAGTTATTATTCGTTCGGACAACTACCTCCTCACATCCGTTCCAAGCTCTCAATGTGACAATTCTGCCTTCATCCCACGTCAAAGAAACACGGCCAAACTTGAAATTGTAACCAACCACAAAAGACAGCAACATCGATCCGCGCCTGTGTTCAACTCTGCATCCACAACTTCATCTGGATCCGGCGCTGCCTCTACCAGTTCCCCAAGCTCGTTTACTGCAGGAACACCGTCAAGCAGTCAAACTCCAAGCCCAGTCACAGCAAAGCAAAAGCTGAGCAAAGCGTCACGGCTGCATGCAGGAGGCTACACACATGTGTACAAGTGTCCGATGGCTGGATGCACGCAAAGTTTTCACAAGCAAATGAACCTTACTTCTCACATCAAGACGCACAAATCCAACAAGATTTTCACGTGTCCTGAGTGCGGGTGTGGTGCTACGTTCCGGAGGAGTCATGACTTGAGGAGGCAGTTGAGTAGTTTTTGTCTGATCCTTTTTCAGCAATGTTGTTTTAAACGCTGCACTTTCCGTAAACAGCTACCTGAGCATGCACAACGAAACGGGAAAACAATTCAATTGTCCAAGCTGCCCCAAAAAGTTTGCCCGCCTCGACGCACTGAAACGCCACGTCAGCCGGATAGGAAACAAATGCTACAAATACCTCGGCGAAGAAGGATGCATGCAACGACTCACGGAACTCATCAAAGACGACATGATTCATCGAGGAATCCCACTAGACTCTTTAGCACTCCATTGCGCAATGTTGGGATCGTCGAGTGGTAGTAGAAGTGTTGTGTCAACGAATGGAGAGCCAGGTCCGCCGCTTTCTAGAACTGAGATTGTGTTGAATGCTATTGCGCGGAAACGGGGTCGAAAGACGGATGGTGGTGGTAATGTTGGTGGGTTGAGAGAGGTGGGAAATGAAATGGACTCTCTTGCGGAGGCGCTGGGGTTGGATGTGGAACGGAAGCCGGGCTTTCTTGCTTCGAATTGATGGTGGTGGTGGTGGTAGTAATGTTGGTTGTGTTTTTGTTTTTGTAGGAGTGGATATAGTTGTAGTAGTAGTTGTGGTTGTTGTAGTCCATGTTATATCTGGAATGAAACTGGTTGAATCTGTAAAATACGTGTAAAATGCGCTAAACAGACTTGCAGCCAACCCAGCGTAGGAAGTACCAACCCATCCACCACGAGAAACAGCGAATCAGAGCATGCAAAATAGGTCCAGACTCAAAACATGTTTGTCTGAGGAGCGTTTTGAAAGGGATTTACATTGAAAAAAAAAAGGGGATTTGTCCCTTCTGCGAATTTTGACAATTCTTCAAGGCGCGACTTTTCAACAACTTGTTCCCTCTCATCTCAAAACACTGCCCATCACTCTCCTTCCCCTCCCTCCGCAGCTCCTCAATTTGATTCGGTCCTTGCGCGCGCTCCTACAAGTTTGAACTTTACAGTAATGTGAGTATGTTTGTTTAGCGTTGTTGATCCCCCCCACAGTCCGAAAAGGCAGCGTTCCAGACATGCCAAAACTGAGTTGATGCCATCCCGTCTCGCGATCTTTTTGGGTGATCACAATATTAACACGCCCCCTTTCTTGTTTTGACAGCTCGTTTTAATTTTCAACGTCCCTTCAAGTTCCATTCGAGGCACTTTACTCCAAAAGACACCAACCCCAGCCAGTCTCGAGCCGTCGCAATCTCTGCAACTTCATTTACTCTGCTGCTTTTCGTCAGATCCTCATCAACCGCACAGTTTTCAACATCCCTGCCGTAGAAAAAAAACAATGGGTTGCGGAGCATCGAAAGCACAAAATGATGTCGTTCAAACAACAACTCCTTCCATAAAAGTCGATCCTTTGCCAATGATTGCAAAAGTTGCACCTGCGCCAACGTCAGTTCCTGGCATCGCGTCACCCGTTGACAACGCGTCTGCCGTGGAGGATGCTTCAGTTGCGCAGGGAGCCCCTATTGTTGAAGTGCGCGTTCCAGAAGTGGATGCCAGGTCTGAAGCTGAGGCAAATAATGGTGATTTTACTTTTTATTTTTTGGATGCCTCCTTGCCGTCACCTGGTTTTTCTCATCTTGTTTATTGTTCACATGTTGGTTGCAAAAAACAGCATCTGTCCTCTCCAAAGCCAAAGTCCCTTCAATTCCAGTAGTCTCAGACTCAGGATCCCAAACACCCGCCAAACCGGCGGCGGCGGCACATAAACCCGTCGCCTTTGAGATTCCGTTGGACGAAGAATTGTTCAAACCTGTGCAGCCGCAAGTTCCCGCCTCCGAGGAACCAGTACCGCAGCTTGCTGGAGACTGCGTTGTTGCTGCGCCTGCCGAGGGAGCCGCTGCTGCTAGATCTTCTGCGTCCGCCGGCGCGAGTGCTAATAGCACGAAGCTGTCTCTGCCAAAATTGGATCTTAGTAGCCGAGACATTATGGCAAAGTTGGCCAACACGGAGGAGCGTTGGAAGGTATATAAACCGTTAAATCATCAGGACCTTTACGCACAGTATAACTCCGTTGTTTCTTATTTACACAGGACCTTGAACGTCAAGAAATCCGCCGCAAACGCAAGTCCAAGCCCAGTCTCACGTCAGCCTCGCAAACAACCCTCGGCGCAAACGGTCGTCCAATGACCGCGGCCGAGGCAACCAACCCCGCCGAGCTCAAACAACGTCTCCTCGACAAAGAAGCGCGTGCCGCCGCCCGCCGTGCTCGTGAACTTTTAAAACTTCAAAACAAGTTGGCAAAGCAAGAAGAACACGCGCGACAAGTCCAAGAGCGGAAAAAGAAGCTTGGAAGGTTGTCAAATGAAGCGTTGAACTTGTCGTGGGGTGGAGAAGAGGAAGATGAGGTTGAGAAGGCAAAAGCGTATGGAGCAGCATTGCGGGATGCTGTTGGGATTGATGGAATCATGAAAATGAAGTTGCAGGCACGGAAGGATGAAGGGTTAGTTTTGGATAATGATTCTGGGAAGGGGTCCAGTGCGGCAAGTGTGAATAATGGGAGTCGAAGTGGAAGCGGGAGGAGTTTAGGGTTTGCTGAAGATGGTACCGAGATTATCGCGCCATTGT
>QEAP01000544.1:3800-15806 GCA_006535975.1 Chytriomyces confervae | reverse complement strand
TCAAAGCGTCGATGGCGGCCTGAGCAGCGTCAGCAGACTCCATGGTGACGAAACCGAATCCACGGGAACGTCCTGGAGACAAGGTGGTTAAGTAAGTGAGGTGTGTTGACAAATCAAGAGAGGACAAGACGTGATGATGGAATAAATAAAAACACGGCAACGTCTCGTTCGAGACGGCACCTCTCCTCCATCATCCACTTTAAATCAAGAAGCAATAATAAAATAGAGGACAAGTCGCCAATTGGTAACGATTCCACCCCAAAAGTGTTTCGTGGAAAAATTTGTGGAAGAG
Source organism: Chytriomyces confervae (assembly GCA_006535975.1). Taxonomy (NCBI): domain Eukaryota; kingdom Fungi; phylum Chytridiomycota; class Chytridiomycetes; order Chytridiales; family Chytriomycetaceae; genus Chytriomyces; species Chytriomyces confervae. The sequence goes on along the minus strand of QEAP01000544.1, from coordinate 15,514 downwards.
AGGCGCAAAAAGGAGATGGACAGATCCCACCCGATAACATGAACAGGATAAAAACGAGGCGTGGATAAAATGCTCACCAGTCTCTCTGTCCTTGAGCACGATAGCGTCAGTGACGTTTCCGTAGGCGCTGAAGGCCTGGACGAGGGAGTCGTCAGTGGTTCCCCACTGCAGAACGAACGGGTTAGCATTGGCACACGAGGCAGACGGCTAAGAGGAACTTACGGAAAGGTTTCCGACAAAAAGCTGTGGTTGCAATGCGGGAAGGGGAAGGGTGGATCAGTATTGTGTCGGTAAGCAGGTTTGCGAGTCAGATGGGAGGGGGAACCAGCGAGGAGCACGCGCAGCATTCGCGCAGCAGGCGTTGCATGGACAGACAAGCATCGGTGGCTGGGGTATCCCAGGCCGAGGCAGAGCGCAGGGCTTTCTCACCTTGGTCATTTGTGTTTTTTAGATGAAGATTTATTTTAAAAGGAAAAAGAAAAGGAAAAAGAAAATCAACAACAGCGTGGTTTCGGAACAAGTGGCCAACAGGGAAACGCATTTATGCGTAGTACTGACGTCACAACTAACAACAAAAGGCGCGTCACCGAAGTGCAGTACTACTGCCCGCGATCCACTCGGAACACCTCCGATCTAAACACGCTCGCACTGCCAAACTCGCCATAGATTCCCTCACTCACAACAACAGCAAAGTAAAGTCCCGATCCAACAAACGGCGATTTACCGTTGAAAAAGCTCGACCCGTCCCAGGCAAGAGACGTGTAAGCGCTTGCTGCGGAGTTGTCTCTATCTGAGATCCCCAGCATAACCGTCTGCGACATTGCGACTGCGGAAGGTGGCGGGGCCTGAATGCTTGCACCTGTTAATGCTGACTGCACTTGTACAATGGATTGGATTTTATCTTCCAGCGCTGTTGAATTTATAATGGTTGGCACGAAGACACGTAATGCCTCCTGGACCGCCTTCTTTCCTGCAACAGAGGCTGGGAAGATGTAAGCAACCGTTGCCGGAGATGGAAGAAGGTAATGCAAGTTGATGAGCAGATAATCTTGGAGGGTCTGTGAGGATGAGTTGGCCGCTGCTTCTGGACTCGGAAACGTGACATTGAGCTGGGAAGTACTCCCAGTCGTGTTTTGGTGGGACAGCGTGCTGAGGAAGGGAGGAAACTGGACCTGTATTATTCAGGTCAGCTTGGCTACTTTGTGCAATGCGTGGGCAAGGCCAACAAACCGTATCAATTGTTGAAAACTCTTGAAAGTCGCCGACACAACCTCCAAACGCGAGCGTGTAGCGCCTTCCCGTGTCATCTGTGACAAACAACCAGCCGCTAAAGATCCATGCCGAGCTGTTTTGCGACAGCTGATGCATGCCGGCCCGTGTTGGGCCACGGATGGAAATGTCGATTTGGGCAGAGTCGTTGGCAGCGACAGAGAATTTTCCAACGGGAAACTTCACCACAGTAAAACGATCTTCATCTTGCGAAGGAGGTGGTAGAATGATGGGATTCCGCGGATCATCGACAGCCACAATCGCAGCTTCGACAAAACTAAACTCGTACTCTCTTGCCACCACATCTGCATTTGTAATGTTCACTTTGAAGGCGACCGTTTCAGGTGCCCCAAGAGTCGTTGCATTGCCCCAAGGAGTGACTCTTGATTCGAGGACGCTCGGGTAAATAAACGTTGTGGCTTGCGTAATGTTAACGATGTTGATCAGCCCAGATCCCTGCTGCGCGACAGAAGCGAAAGCACTGGCATTTCCACCGCTCATCTTCGCCGGGTTGGACGTTAATCTGATGAGAGACTGGACGACTGCCAGGTTCATTGATTGGATAATCACACTGTCTGTGTAAGACAATGCCAGTGCGTAGACAGCAGTCATGTGAGGGGATGCCATGGATGTTCCTGCAAACGGCGTGTTTAACATAAGCAATGACATCGTTAAATCCATACCAGACAATGCCGCATACCCGCCTTTGCTCATCAGATAGGTGCTGTAGATGACCCCGCCCGGGGCACTCACGTCCGGTTTTATGCGCCACAAGCCTCCAAAGCCCCACGACGAAAAGTTTGAAACGCGTGGGTTGCTGTCAGCGGAATAAAATAGCGAGTCTTCTCGACTGAATGAGAGTTGCACGTTGCCGTTGCCTTGAGCGACTAATGCATCCATAATGTACTTTCCAGAAGACTGCGAGATGGTGTATACAGGGATGCTGGTGTTGGACCCAACAGGCCCAATAGGCGCGTCTCCGTCGTTGTTGTAGAAGATGATGGCGGCAGCTCCTGCCTGCATGGCATTTGCTGCTTTGACTGAAAACAAGCACTCTCCTCGTCGGATCAGGGCTGCCAAAAAGATGAGTGATCGTTATTTTTCATGACTCTTGCTTTCAACTGCGGTGGAAATACCTGCATAACCGAAAAAGTACAAGGGTGGGTAGGGCGTGCATCCGTCATTTGTACCATTTGAATTGAGAGGAAACCCACTCTTGACCATTGGCGTAGAGAAGAGACCCACAGGCGGTGTCGAATACGTCACCTGCATTTCATAGTGCTCAGCATCACCAACAATGCTCACAGTCCTCCCAAAGCTGTCTGAACTATCAACAGACGCAACAGCCGTGACACCCGCCGCAATGGCCGGCGACGCAATCCTGTACGCGCCCATCGCGCCATCGTTCCCAGCAGCAACAACCACAAGCATGCCATAGCTCGCCAACGTGTCCGCAGCAATGGCGTCCAACGAGTTTGGCATTCCAACATCGGAGCCGAGACTCAAGTTGACAATGGTGCAGTTGTCGCGGTACGCTCGATCCATTGCCGAAATCACGAGCGCCGAATTTGTTGCGCCCGAACATCCAAACACTTTGTATGCGCCAAATGTGACATTGGGTGCAATTCCTTCTGCAAGAGGATTCGAACTATTTGTCGCTTGCGCCATGATGATTCCTGCCACGTGTGTTCCGTGTCCGTTGCAGTCCATGGGATCGTCATCGGGTTCGGCAGTGTTGTTTGCGTTTGGGTCAAAGTTGTCTCCCGCAAAGTCGTAGCCGAACGAAACTCGGCATCCAGGACCAATCTTTGAGCATCCGCCGAGTGATGGGTGTGTGTAGTCCACGCCCGTGTCGATTGTGCAGACAGTCACGCCGTTTCCACGCGGGCCAGTGTATTCATCGAGACCAATGAGGCTGTTTGAGTGGGTGTCGCGTTTGCTTTGTTTGGTGCTGTGAAAGTCTTGAGGCAGTTCGAAGCGGGTGAGAAGCGGGGCGGGTATCGATTTCTAAGTTGTTCTTGCAATCAGCAGATAACCGAATGCATGCACAGCATAGAATATATTCACTTGTCACTTACGACAGCATGCAGTGCCTTGAGCTCGGACCAGCGCCGCAGACCAGCGTCGACCTGCATAAGCGTCAAACTGTCATCGACACTGACGACACGTCCGCTGAAAAGATTCGCAATGGCAGGAAAACTGCGCTCAATTTGCACAAAAGAAGAAAGAGCAGATTCTGTTTGCAGCCACTGCGAAAACCTTTCATGCTGGCTCGTCGTTGCCGCAAGGATTTGCGCGTCCTCACCACGAAACGGCGCAAAATCACGCGTCGGTGGCACGAATTCAAGGAGTATCAATGTGCGCGTGGCTGCTGCTGCGTTGGCGACGGCGGCGGCGGCAGAGGCAAGCGCCACGAAGAGCCGCATTTTCCTTGGCTTTTGTTTTGACAATCTGATTTATTCATAAATTTGGCCCACCGCCCGACATTCGATGCAGTGTGCTGAACCTCTCTTTCCGGTACTCGGGCGGATGCCGAGGCTGCAGAGGATTGTCTTCCACTGGGATTGACAACAAATCATCCACGTCCAGAACTGCTTGAGACCCGCTTCGCCCAATCCCTGGGGGCGGATTAAACAAAGATCCCCTTCTTGCATAGACCATAGACTGCCGCCTTCCACCACCAATTCCCGCCAGCAAACCACCTCCAAGCAACCCACCATTCGTCAGCTTACTCAACGTGCTCGACATGTGTGCTTTTGAACGCGTCCTAAGGAGAAGTCGGTTCTCTTCCTCTGCACGTAGCCTTGTCGCTTCTAATTCAGCTTGCTTCTTTTTTTCTTCTTCTTGGATCTTGCGTTGTCGAATGGTTTCCCGGATTCCCTCTGCTACTGTTGGATATAGGTTCATAAGGATGTTAAAGTCCTCTTTGCTGAGTGTGCATAGCTCGCAGTTGCCTTTTGCGCGTGCAGTAGCTGTACGGTGGCAAGCTGGTTGTTTTGGACAGGCAGTGACGTTGGTTGAGTTGTTGAGCGCGTTTTCAGCATTGCACTCACACTCAAACAAAGCAATTTCTCCGAAAAAGGCTCCATCTGTCAGCGTCACGAAAATAATTGTCCCGTCTTCTGAGCATATCTCGACATTCCCAGACTTGATGAAGAACATTTCATCGCCCTCGTCGCCCTTTCGGAAGATGTGCCAACCATTCAAAACATGCATGGGCTGGCACAAGAAATAGTCAAACTACCAACTAAAATCTCATTTTTTAAAGTCGCACTCACCTTAATCTTGAACGCCAAAGTCTGTTGAAAATGGAAATCCGTGCCTTGAAAGATGGGCACCTTCTGCACCAAACTCAAGTACAAGAAGCTCTTGATTTCTTGCTGCACGCTTTTCGGGATCCCGACAAAGAAGTGGTCCTCGTCAAGGCCTTTGCTCTTTTGCCATTGCAGTTCTTTATAGTCTCGGACCATTTGCTGCAGTTCGGGGCGGATCCCTTTTTCCTTCATGAAGGAAATGATTCCCTCCATTTCAAAGTTATGGCACTCCTCTGTCGCATTTCATGTTAGTGTGGAGTAGCAAAGCGACATGAGTAACTACAAAGCATACCAGCTTGATTCATGGCAGCCGTACTGTCCAGCAACTCAATAATTGAATGAATATTCCCAAACACAGTTCCATACGCCAAGATACCACTAACAAACTCAAAAATGACAAAAATATTCTCCATATCCTGGCTGCACTCGCGCAGCTTAAGTACAAGCGACCGAAGCGCTGCCAAGTAACTGACAAGGTACTGCGTGCTGAAGGGGACGGGATCCAGTGAATCCTTTCTGTGGATCAAGTTGTTGTGCTCGATCCATCGCTCGCTGGTGGAAGGCAGCGTAAAGTCAATGAACCAGAACAGACACGCGTCAACGTGGCCGATAAGAAGGAGAATGAGCATGCATTTGATCAGTCGTGCGATTGGCTGTGTTAGTTTGCTGTTAACGGTGTGTGTGGTTTTGGGCTTGCAACTCAATCAACACTCACCACTGCCAGAGTTGGTATATGGATTTGGTAGATCCGCAGCAACGGAGCCCGCAGAAATATCTTAATAAACAAGACAAGTGCCCATATCTTGCGCTGGTAGAATCTGGTTGTGAAGGGCAGTCAGGCAGAGAAATGCCGACACAATGGAGATACATGGAACTTACAGCAACGGGTCCACCCACTCTGACGGTCCCAGCGTGGAAAGAATTTCAGGATTCTCGGACCACACAAAGTAGTGAATCAGCTCCCACGGCAGACTTGCAATAATACGCAAGATGCCCGAGCATTCAAACAGGTACCTTCTCAGAATTCGTTCTGAATCGCAAATCAAGATTCCGTATTCGTCTTTGAAATCAACGCGAGCCAAGATATAGCAATCCGTCATCATAATGACATCCATCAATAGATAGAACACGACCCATCCGTTGCCTACAAAATGATTTGTCCAGGCAAGCTGAACAGGGATCATTATAAGAAGGGTCAGGTGTAAGATGTCGATGGCAAAGTTCCACCACGCCAGTCCCTTTGAAGACTGAGAAATTGGATGTCTCAGAAACTTCATCTTCGCTTTCTTTATGAACGGAACAGTTTGGACGCTGTGCGATGACGTGTGGCGTTCCTCTTTTTCACAAACAGCCGGGTTTTCGATGACTGGTACTGGCGGTTTGGAAACAAGTTGAACCGACGAAGCAGCTGAGCGAGAAAGCGTAATCTGAGGCACTCCGATCACGGTACTCCCTCCAACTTCATCGTCAATCCCAGCAGCACGCATCCCATTCGAGAGAGAAGCAATGCTCGGATTAAACTTGTACACATCGCCTTCTCCCTCGCGTAAATCCTCCTCGTCCTCGATTTCAATCACAGACGTGGCTTTGGGTAAGCCAAGTGCCGCGGCGCGTCGCTGTTGTTCGGTTTGTGAACTTTGCCAGCGGAGTTGGGCATTGGCGCTGGAGCGTCGAGATGTAGATGCTGGCATTTGCAGGAGGTTTTGTTTCGCGCTGGACCTTCTTGAACGCGCAGCTGTGTGCAATTCTTGACTCATGATTGTAAATCTTTGATGGACACAAAGCAAAGTATAACTACATGCGGAAAGTGGGTTCTCGAGTCCCAAGACATCCATGTAGGAATTTATTTTCTCGGTACGTCGTTGTTTGGACACCAGAAACACGCGATGCTGAACGTTGTGAAGATTTCATCGGTTTGCATAAAAGTAAATATTTACGTAAATGTAAATATTTTCGACAGATTTTATCATAAAAAAAGGAAAAAAAAAAGACAGCCAATGTCCAAGAGGATTCCCAGCCGATGGAAGGTATGAGTCTCAACCAGCTCGATATCCAGCCCACCCTAAACACCTACCTACTACCCACAAACAACTTAGGTCAAAAGCCCGTTCGATCCAGCAAAGGGTCTCGTGCGAATGAGCTGGAACAAACTCAACGTCTTTACCCTCGCAACTAAGAAGCAAATCGACGTGTCTCGGCGCTCCGTATTCCAGCAAAAGTGGGCTGCCAAACGCGAACTGAGAGCGTACCATGTCCCCAACATTACTGAGTCGCAATTGCTTCTTCGGCACTGGAAGTCACAGGTTCGTTTTTCGATGCATTTGATACCCGATGTGTTTAGATTCTCTACATTGGGACCCTATCGCTCATTTTCTAAACAACTTGATTCGTTTTTCAGCTTCCGCTCAGACAGCTGACTGCGAAAGAAACGGAAAACTTGCCTCCTGTGCAGGCATTGGCATTTGGGGAGCTGGAACGGCGGTTGGACGTGGTTGTATTCCGATCTCACTTTGCCTCTTCGATTTTCGAGGCACGCACGGCTGTCGTTCAAGGGCATGTCAAAGTGAATGGGGAGAAGGTGTGCACTCATGGCCTGGGTTATGACTTCAAGTGCTGATTTGACTTGCGTATTCTAGTGTCCTTACCCTGCGAGACGACTGCATCCGGGAGATATGATTACCATCAATCCGAAAGTTGTTCCCACTTTGATTCCAAAAAAGGCTGAAGCTGCCGCAGAAGCCACGGAAGAAGCTGTGGATGGAGCAAGCGAAACTGTCGCGAGTCCAGACGCTTCAAAAACAGAGGAAGCCAAAAGCGAAACTTCAGAATCAGCCGCTGCCGTCTCAAAAGAAAGTTCCGAACCAACCGGCGAACCAACTCCCGAAGTTTCTGCCGCACCAGACGCCGAACCAGCAAAAGCGACAGAGGAAGCGAAACCATCAAAAATTTCTCAAACCGAAATCCTGGCTGCGAAACATCCAAACTCTCTGCGCTTCAACGCACTTCCTTTTATGGCGCCATGGATGTTCACACCCGCATACCTGGAAGTCTGCTACAACACATGCAGCACCATTCTCTTGCGCACCCCACTCCCACAACCGGGCGCCGTTGAAATTCCATCGCCGCATGCTCCCGACATGCATGCGCTTGTGTACGAATGGTACAGTTCCATTAAACGTTCAAAAACAAAACGGCCACCCGCTGCAGAGCCGCTGGTTGTGAATGGACAGAGTGTTCGATTGAAGACCAAGTTTGATTCGATTGTGCGGGCTCGGTTGAAGGATGAGCGCGACGTCAAGAGCAAGCTTTGGGCAGAGAAGGATGAGGAGGAGCGGGTGAAGGCATTTGAATCTAAAGTCGAGCGGGCCGCCTCGACATCAGCGTCTCTTTAATATCTCTGTTGGAGTAGGGGTTGTTTGTGATATGCATGAGTTGACTTTTTTGATGGATGAATTTTGTACAGCTGCTGCGACTCACGCAAATAAACAGCTTTTTATTTTGAGTAACAATACTATCACAGCACCAATCGGTCTTGGGTGATTTGCTGTTAAGAACGTCAGTGTGCCGCGAGACAAGCTGAAAGAAAAAAGCAGCACTCACCGAGAACCCCGTAGTATCCAGCCCACCGCCGCTCAACACTTTATGGTTATGAGCCACCTTCAACTGGAGCAGTTTTCTGATGCCAGTAAAGTACGCCAACTGTTTCACATTTGGTTCGTGTTTGGACTTGATTTCCTTTTGATGTTCCCGCAGCCACTTGCCCATGTTTTCTTGCTCCACAATGCGCTTGTTGTAAACGTCTCGGTATGTTTTGAAGCCGCGTGCTTTTTGCTGGGCTTCTATTGCCTCGTCGCCGCCGATGTATGCTGTGCATGAAGTTGGTTTGGATAAGAGTTAGCGGTGGTGTGAATTGAACGATAGTGAGAGAGACGGAGTGAAGGAATGGTGGGCAGGACTTCCTCACATTTCATCTCGTGTAGCACCTTCTCCTGGGAAATGTCAATCAAGCCAATGGCCATGTTCAAGTAATGATAGCGACTCTGGTCGACTGCGATATCTTGCCCGTACCCCTTCACCTCCTGCTCAAGTTTGACCGCCTCACTGTCCAGCCCCACCATCATGGCATCATAATGCCTCTTCCTCTCCACACCAAACTTGCGATAATGTCGCAACGACAACAGCCTTCTCAACTCGTCCATCCTGGCATCTGAGTCCCTTCCCAATCGATCTCGCTGACAGTAATCCAACAGCGTTTTAAACTTTGCCTCCCGAGATTCATGCGCCTCTCGCAACGCTTGCAACTTTTCCATAAGGCGCATACATGCACAGTTGATATCATTGCGGCCGCTTGCATCGCAGCCAACTTGTTCTCATTTCGAACAGATTCGGGAACTGCGATCAAATCGGCAGTATTGACACCGCCGCTTCCAAGCAAGTCCGAAACAATCGATAACGGACCACGCGGCCATGGGCAGGAGAAGATGGCGGAGAAGACGTAAGCACCAAATCTCCAACAGGTTTCAAATGACTTCCATCGTAATGAATTGACGGTCAAAGTACGCGCTCGGCGGGCTTTTCAGCGAGATCTGATTCGAAGTCTTCCCGTTCCGTTTCATAGAGTTTCGATGAAACCCAATCTTTCACCACTATCGCATTGTTGGAGATGGGAACGAGGCCTGAACTTCCAACTTGCATCAACTCGTGTAATAAATGCTCGACGGGGAGGCCTAAAGATGCGTCGGCAATCAAATTCCAGGATTCTCAACACTCACAAAGCTCGCAACGCAACGCATTGTCTTTCTCAAAAATGAACTGAACAACGAACAGGAATTATAAGAGCGCAAAAAAGAAGAAGGGTTAATGAGAAAGTAAACAGAGACAGAAGTTCAGAAAGAACAAAGTCAGCTTCCCACTGTCCATGCCCCACATCCTGCTTCCTAACACACACACCACAAACACACCACCACCACCACGACCACCACCGTCTCCTTTATTTACTAAAGAACCCTTTCTTGGGAGTCTGCACTGGCTTGGGCGACATTCGCCGCTGTTTCAGTTCAAGCTGCTCCTTCATCTCGCGATGACGTGCGTACAGCTCTTCCTCAGCTTGCTTCAGTTTCGCTTCCTTTTCGGCAACTTTCTGGTCAAAGACGGCCTTCATTTCGGATTCCATCTTGGCCAGTTTGGCGTCGTGTGCGGCCTTGTCGGCTTCGAGCTTCTTCATAGGGCTGCAGCAAAAAAAAAATGAGTGAGACGGTGCAAAAAAACACCGGAAACAAAACGCAATACATACTTGGAATGAACAGCAATATCGCCTCCAGTTTCGGCAAGTTTGGCCGTTCGGTAGCTCTCGTACAGCACCTCGTTAGTGAATTCTTTGAGTTCCTCCATGTGCGTGCGAATCAGCATTTGTCTCAGTTTGACAAAGTCGCAGTGCTCTTCGTTGTCCACTTCAATGATACCCCACGGGTATTTGCGGCCTCGGATTTTGCGACCGTTGCCCATGTCAATGTCGCGGTCTGCGCCAACGACGGCGAAGGGGATGCGGCTCTGTGTGTTGTTTGGTGGATTCTATAAAACGCTACACTAAAATCAAATATAACAGAAGGGGTCACATACCACAATTTCTTTGTTTTCTTGGATGGTTTCGGGGTCATCGTTTTCATAGGTGGGTGGCTGGTAGATGTTGATCTTGTTGGCTGAAATGTCATCCAAGATCTGAAATGCATCCTGTCAGATGGACAAGATAAAACTCATTCTTTGAAAACAAAAAAGGTTACCCTCGACTTGAACAGCTTCAACTCCTCCTCCGTCAACGTATCACTCTTTGCAACAACAGGAATCAAATTCACACGCCCAGCAAGCCTCTTCATGAACTCAATATCCAGTGGTTTCAGCGCATGTCCGGTGGGTGCAATAAAGTACAGACACGCATGTACGCGGGTGTCCACGATACGTTTGCGGTTAACTCGGTTCTCCTGATCCAAGAACGCATCGAAACGGGCTTCAATGTTTTCGAGAATGGGTGCCCAGGATTCTTCGTTGTTGATAAAGTCTCCGAATCCGGGAGTGTCCACGACAGTTAGTTTTAGTTTAACGCCGTTTTCCTGGTTGGTGCGATTGACGGGTGTGTGTGTGTGTGTGTGGGCAGGTTTGGGTTGTTTAGAATTTGTGTCTCATTATTTTGACATGTGTGAACTAAAAGCACCTCAATGTCGGCAGCGATGGCTTGGATTTCGACGGTGGAAGGAATTTCGTTCGTCAGCTCCACTTTCGAATCCTTTGCCGGGTACAGACTGGTGTTAAACAGCGTGTTGACGAGCGTTGATTTCCCAAGTCCCGATTCTCTGAAATTCCCACTTTAGCGCTCCTTTCATTCAACTAAAACACAGACACACGCACCCAACGACCATGACGGTAAACTGGAAGCCCTTCTTGATGGATTTGCGGTGGACTTGGTTGGGCAGGTTGGAGAATCCAACGGGTCCAATCAGCTTCTTTTTGATGATGGGCTGTGTTGTTGTTGTTGTCGAGTCAGTTTTTGTTGCGGGAGCGAGTGACACGGGTGAATTCGAATTTGGTTACTGACCCCTCTTGCTTCAGCTGCTTAATTGGGAACACAGTAGAGGGTGGTGTTAGAGCACAGATTTGGGTTGGATGCGAGGGGCGGCGGGGAGGTTTGGCTGACTCCGTCTGCGGTATTCTCTCAGCCGGGTTTGTTCCTGCTGTCCTCGCCGGGCATGGCCGACCCTCGCACGGCGCCCAATGTCACAGACACGCACTCACCGATCATTTTTGTTGGGACTGAAAATTCAATTTGATAAAGCGTAAATACAAACGCAACAACAACCACAACAACCTCTTCTTCTCTTCAAAGCCCCGCCAACACCAACGACGCGCGTTTTGCAGTATGGAATAATAGCAAGTAACTAAAACAATGCATTCTCATTCACAAACTTGAGACACAGATTTGAAGAGAGCATCGTTAACCGTTTCTCAACCAGCTAATACATAGAGCACTTACTCAAGACGATACTAAGCACAGTAGGGCCCCACACATCATCAAACGTCTTGTTCCCCCGAATCGTAATCATCTCTGCACGGCATTACTTCATTTTTTTTTTTTTTTTT
>QEAP01000543.1:0-15886 GCA_006535975.1 Chytriomyces confervae | reverse complement strand
AAAAGATTCCGCCAACCCGGGTTCGAACCGGGGACCTCCTGATGACAGCGCACGTTACAGTCAGATGCTCTTCCAACTGAGCTATTAGCGGATATTTTTGTCAAAAAATGGCAGGTATATAATACAAGCACTGTTGCCCACGAGCCTAAGCACTTGCCGACAGGATAGGCTGACATAAGATTATATCTGCTGTGTGCTGCAAAGTCGCGCCAATGCTTTTTTTATTGAAATGTTCAGGCTCAAATTATCACGCCTGTCCCGACATCACACTATCATTTTACATCACAGATGAACTGATTGTTCTCTGGAATGGCTGGGAATTTTGATCTCTGCGATGCTTGACAGGCAGAGCTGCTGGCTCCCCGCCACTTAAATCCAATGCAGCAGTTCTTTCTAAAGCCTGACGCAGCAGGTTTGCAGCACCAGCGGACATGTCGCGCGGAGATGATATCTGGTTTCTCAAATGACGAAGTCCCAAACCAGCGCCCGAGAGTGGCGGAAGGTAGTCACTGCCACGGAGCAAGTTTGAGAGCGCAATTCGAAGGGAAACGTCAAAGTTCTCTTGCTTGTTCGATTGATCCGGGTTTACAGCCTTGATTGCGTCTTTATGTTTGACAACCTGTACGGTTTTGCACGTATGCATTCATGAGTCAGTAGAGCAGGTTGTGAATAAGTGAGCTTACCCTTCTGACGGCCTCTTTTCTTAAGTCGTCCTCGATCCCGTCGGTTATGACAGCATCAGGAAGGTCGCTCCAAGGACCCTTATTAACCATTTGTTTGCACGCTTTTTGTACGGCGCTCCCAGTCTCAACACAGCCGCCCAGTTGTGGTGGCAAGTCGTGGACGTGCGTGAAAAAGTCAGCGCGGATCAAACGCACAGTTTCACGCGCTTGCATGGCCGCGTTCCAGGCACGCAGATGCGGGAAATTCAACTCGTCTCCGAACATGTCGAATCCTTTATAGTAGTACAAACTGGCATGGGCGCGTTCGAAAAAAGGGGCAAATAGAGTGTCCATGTTTGAGAATTCGGACTGAAAGAACGGCCCTGGACTCTGGCTCAGAATGTTATCCAGTTCGGACAGCACAGCAACGAACTCTGCTTTCGAAGATTCTCGGACGTCGTCCTTGTAGCAGAGCCATCCACACCAAGCTTGGAAAAAGGAACGCTCAAGCCGTCGCAGGCTCAACAGTTGGGGGTGCATAAGAGGAAAGGGTCCCAGAGGTCCGTACTCTTGCTCCAGCCGCGATATAATCGTGTCGCTCTCCGTCACGATGCTGCCTTTAATTTCGATGGCTGGAAGCATGCCGCTGGGGACGATCTTCTTGTACCAGGCCTCCTTTTCACCGTAGCAGAACATGCTCACCTTTTGGACTCGATATGGAATCTTCTTTTCCTCCAGAAACAGCCAGACCTGATGGAAAGAATGTTAAATGAGCAATCCATGTCCACGATCGCCGATATATACCTTGTGGCAATAAGGACACCACGCAAACAGATCTCTAAACAGCGTCACTTGCACATCCTTTTCTGACTGACCAAAGAGCCGTAAGTAAGACTGCGCATTGGCAGGGCCGTTTGCCGGATCAATTGGATGGGTCGGCGCGGAGAGAGCTTTCAGCGTGTCCCAGTCGAGCCCCGGTGTGTCAGGAATCGTTGACAGAATTAGCGAGCGCATATTCTTGCTTGAGTGTGTGCGCGTCTGTTTCAACAGGGCGGATTTGTGAAAGAAGTTGCGGAGCATTTCCCCGATTTGAAATGATGATTTGCAATCCAAGAACCAGATCGGCGGCCTGTCGTCCCGTGTATTCTGACGCACCGAGAAAAGGGAAGACGATATCGAGACCGTGTACGCGTTGAGCAGAGGTGTTCAGTTGCCAGGCCGTAAACGGGGCTCTTTATTATCTTTGTTCAAAGCGCGTCGCTATGTGCCCATCAGACATGTGTAGTCCGTTTCCAAGTTAATGCAAGAGGAAAAGATATTCAGGCAGCGATCGCATGCACTCGGTATCATACTCATTTCTTTGCTTCATAATTTTCTGCCTTCGGGCTCCATCTCCTTTTCTTGAGAGCCGTGTATACCTCATATCCAACCAGAGCATCCATTGCAGCGTACTGAACAAGTTCATCGCGCAAGTGTTTTGCCTCCCAGTTTGTTATACGGAGGTTGTCGGACTTGTCCAGCTGATGATTCAGCAGTCGTTCGCTCAGCTTTTTGAGTGAGACACGCTCCCCGTCAAACAGCTCAGGGCAAACTTCTTTTGCAAGTTGAGATAGCTCAATGTATCCACGCATGGAAATTCCAAAGTCTCTGTGGGGGTTCAAGAGGTGAGATCAGATGCAAGCATGCTATCTATACAGGAGAACGCATTTTCTTCACCGGTTCAATTTCGCAGCGTCACCTCGAATGTTCATTCCCACTTTCTTTACGCTCGCATCCTCCAAATAATCACTGAGCGTTTTGGGGAGAGGGGTTTCGAACCCATCCGTGAGCATTTTCAAGCGAAATAAACCGATCGATGAGCCGTTGTAAATTTGAATGAGGGCGGTTTTGGGTACTGGTTGTCCACGGCGCATGACCACATTCCATTCCAGATCGACAGAAACAAGGGGTCCACTGACGGAGAGATGGGCTTTCAGAGTCGAAAGAGAAGAGCAAGGCTGGACCTTCAAAAAAACAGAAACTTACGATCCACACATATTCAACACGCGAGGAAGTGAGATCAATGAGTCGCAAATGTGGATGTCGATGCCAGCAAGTGAGACCGAAGAAGAGGTTGTTGAAGGAAGTACGGGCGATGCAATTGAAGTAAGCTTAGTTCTTCGCATCTTCTTTTTGATGGGTTTGACGAGTTCAACGGGAATAATATCGGTGAGTGACGGGGTGTGGGATTTGTTCATTTTTGGGCTCGGTTGGTTTCTGGAAGAGACCAAAGGGCCTGCGCGGATGTTATTCGGCGTGACACACGGTTCGACGCTTGGAATGATGTCAATGAGGAATGGCTTCGGTGGCTTGCTGAGGGAATTCAACTCGGAATTCACGACTGGACGGAGCGACACGTAACGCACGAATAGCAGCTGCATCTCTCGCTTCGACTGTGCCAAACTCGACCAATACATTGTTGTTGTAGTTGCTGTCGCTGCGAGTGCCCGCTGCATTGGGTGGGTGGGTCGCCGTGCTTTTTTTTTAATATTCTTCACACAGACAACTGAATTCCTTCAGATCTCCTTCACAGAAAGGCTGCGCACGTTTTGAACATGGCAGGTTAATCGCAGCGGCTATGCTCCTGTCTCTTAGATCTGCTGGACTATTCATTCACAAGCATACAGAGGGAAAGCCTGTCGGCGCAATCCTCGCAGCAACATCTCACATTGGCATTGCAAGATAGCCGCCTGTCAAAAAGCCTCCGGAATCGTTAGTCCTTGTGGGGTATCATCCGCATTATCAAGTGTCCTGTTTCTTGCTGTTGGCTCGACAGAATAGTCGAACCGAAATGTAAACCAGCTCAATAAAATCTCTTGATAAACTCTTTGGTCACTCCTTGCTCACCCAAAGGAGAAACCAAAGAAAACCTACAAGCTCGTTCGACGCATGCACTTCTCGCTCGAATCGCTCTTGTCCGTCAGCAACTCGACCTACCTTTACGCGCAGCAACTCGTCCGCAGCAACATTCCCTCCATCTTTACCCCTGTGCCCAAGCCACCACCCACACCCGTCTTCATTTCACCGAGTATCGACAGCCTCTTTCACTCGCTTTCACTGTTTTGCGCATCCTTTTCTGACGTTGTCTCAGAGCTGACTTCGCCCCATCGATTTGATCCTACGTCTGTGCTGTCTGAGGCCGCTGTATCTGTTGCATTCATAACTCTGTCGTTGCTGCTCATTGTTGCTTGTGTTTTCTTGTTCCGCTCGTTCTCTGCTTGGCTTCCCTCCTTCAAATCATTTTCAGTGCCACATCACATCGAGGCCGAAAAACTCACAATTTCAAAGAACGCTCTATTTGCGGAAACCTTCAAAGTCAAATCGAAGCAATCGCTCTCGCAGTTGTCTGTTTCTCCAAAGAAACAATCTCTCTCAAAACCCAAATCTTGCGTGTCACCATCGACTGCAATGTCGCTCGCTTCAAAGCAACACAGACAGCTTTCTGACCAAGCGTATCGAACAATATCCGCTGGACTTACGTTGGAAGAGACGGGAAAAGATCCAGCGGGTGCTCTTGAATTGTATAGACGCGGTGTTAGGGAATTGCGGGCAGCATTGAAGGTTTCGTTTTCAAATCAGCAGGAATAGTGAGTTCTCTTTGAATTACTTAGTGGAACCTTGCTGACGAAAACATGTTTGGTTTTCTTTTTCGCAGTGAGCGTGCAGAACTGGAAAACTGTAAAATGCGCATGAATTTGGAAATGCTTGAAGGGCGGATTCAGGAGATCTCCAAATCATCCGCTTTGAAGGCCCCCTTATCGTCATCGTTGCAAATTTCGAGTGCACCCGTGAAGGGAACTCGATCAGGGTCTTCCTCGACGACTGCATCCAAATCAGGGACCAGCGCCGTGGGTTTTTTTTTTATAAATCCTTTCTTTGTTATAATGCACTCACTTCTAATATGATTGATTGCTTCAGGTTCGGAAACCAGTGCAGAAGGATGTGTCTCAAAATGGAGCGCAGTTGGACAAGGACATGGCGAATAGAATATTAAATGAAGTGGTGATAAACGGCACCAGCGTCTCATGGAGTGACATTGGTGCGTACTTGCCCCTCTTTTCGGATGTTAATTTTTTTCGTTGTAACTAATGCCATATTCGTGTCGTCAGTTGGACTTGAGTCAGCCAAACAAGCCTTGCAAGAAATTGTTATATTACCAACATTGAGGCCGGAATTGTTTACTGGCTTGCGTTCTCCTGCTCGCGGAGTGCTTCTGTTTGGGCCACCTGGTAAAGACATCCATTACCCCATGCAGTTTCATTTTTACTGACTGGAATAAAAGGTACCGGCAAAACTATGCTGGCAAAAGCTGTAGCAAGCGAATCGAAAGCAAATTTCTTCAGCATCAGTGCAAGCACCTTAACCTCAAAATTTGTGAGTGGATCGATTGAAAAACTTTTGTTTTTTTCAGGCTAATATCTCACAACATTCAGGTTGGTGAAGGGGAAAAACTCGTCAAAACTTTGTTTGCCGTGGCCCGCCAAGTTCAGCCGAGTGTGATCTTCATTGACGAAATCGACTCGATTCTAAAAGAGCGGAGCGAGAGTGAACATGAGGCGTCGCGGCGATTGAAAACCGAATTTCTCCTCCAGTTTGATGGGCTTTCGACCAATGCGGACAAAGAGCGATTGCTTGTGATGGGCGCAACCAATCGTCCGCAAGAACTGGTTGATTCAATTAATTCCAAAGTTGATGAATTCGAGCCTAACACAATTGACCTTTTTTCAGGATGAGGCAATTTTGAGACGACTAGTCAAGCGAATATATATTCCACTGCCCGAACCACAAACGCGATATTCCCTCCTTGAGCATTTGCTTACGAGTCAGAACAACTCGCTGACGGCAGCCGACTTTCAAAAGCTTGTCAAGTTAACAGAAGGATACTCAGGGAGCGACATTGCCGCATTGGGTTTGTTTTTCAAGATATTATCGTATCAATGCATTGCTCACCCTGTTTTTCACCCATGAAGCTCGGGAGGCATCGTTAGGACCCATTCGGTCACTTGGAAACAAGCTTGTTTCGACACCAGCGGATCAGATTCGGCCCATTGCGTACGGAGATTTCGCGGCTGCCGTTGGTGTTATTCGGCCTAGTGTGTCACAAGGATCGCTTGGAGTGTATGAAAAGTGGAATCGAGAATATGGGACTGCTGGGAACTGATGAGGACGAGACATTCATCAATAAAAAAAATTGCTTGAAATGCGCACTGTCCTCTGTTTTTATCGAGACAACTGCGCGAATCTTGATCCTTTTTGGTGGTGGCTGATTAAGCACAAAAAATGAGTGGCCTGTCATCCGCTCCAGCAACCGAATCAGGCAACAGCAGCAGATTCCTCGTGGTTCATGCGCCCGTGGATGGGACTCGTGAGCAGAGGATGGCTGTTGCCGGAAAGGTCGCTGACCGCAGCTGTGCCAAGAGGAGCGAACGCATTCTCTGCTGCTGTTGCCCCAAACGACCTCTGTACAGAATTATATGTGGATTAGTGGTGCTTATGGTGCTGGCAACGCTGGGAACACTGCTGGGACTGTATTTTCCACGGTAACAACGTTTTCCGCGCATTGCAACGGTTTCTCTTGCCTTCAGCAACAAGCCACTTCCCTCGGGAAAGAGAATCTCTGCAATGTCATGCCAAATGGAAACCGTTCGCAAGCGTGTGCAACGCAACTGACTTTTTCCCACAAACCAAACAAACCCAGATTTCCAATCATCGAAGTCAACGCCATTGATTTAACAAGTCTCTCGAATTTGACCTCAGCCTTCAGCTTTTCTTACAAGAACCCTGCGAAACCGAATCTCAACGAACTCGTGCTCGAAATGAACGTCACAATGCGAATCGGCACTTACAACCCCAATCTGTACGGCTTGGACGTGGAGCGCATCGATTTGACGGTAAGAACACAGGCGAACTACGCATGCAAAAATGGACAACGCTGATGTGTGTGTTGCATTTCTGAAAACAAAGGCATGGGCAGCTGTCAACACCTCTTATGTTTACAACCCTCTGAAAACCAATTCACTCACATCCTATGGAGCCCTTGTCAAAGTCGTTGGACCCACGCTATTAGAGCGAGATCCCAGTTATCGGGGAAGCAACAACTCAGTTCTTGGCTATGCGAAAACAAACTCGTCCCTTTTCTTTCCATCAAAAACTTGGCTGAATTACACCATGCTGTTCACGCTGCGATACAGCCCTGATCCGAAAGTGGGTCTACTCGAAGATCCGACTGTTTTGGAGCTTGCAGATGTCTGCGGTATTACTTCGCGATACAGCCCGCGTGGAAGGCCGATGCGCATTCACTATGAAGCATTAAGCACGATTCCAGCATTGAGAGTGTTCAGATACGCTCCGTCCATCTCAAACGACATTCAAATCATTTGCCCGTTCAGTCAGGCTCAGATTGATGGTGTTATTGGTGAAGTTCAGGCTGGAGCTACCGTTGACGAAGCCTTGCAAAAAGTGTTTGGGGGTACGTCTCGGAATCAGACAACAACGGGCCAAAGTGAGGGAAATGCGAGCGGGACGCAGCCTGTAATTGAGGAGACTGTCACAACAACTTCTGTTACGGCAACAATTGCGAGTGCAGCGACTGTTGAAACTGAGAGTGTGGCCACATAAGAACGTGGGAGCGCAGCTGCGGCGTAAACAAGTTCGTTGGAATTCGCTATCTGGGATTTGTGCATTTCAGTAAAAGTTTGGAGTCGATGCTACGTAATCCTTTTAATGCGTTCGCAAAACAAGACAATCCATGCACTGAATACGACTAACCAATGTGTAGCAATAACAAAAGAAATATTGAACCGACTCATTGCCCTCTGCCTTTCATTCAAACCCTAATCGCAACCTGCAACCAACTAACGTTAGACATCATCCAAATAAGAAAATGGGAAGTGAAAATAAGGTTTTTACGTTGAAGGAACGCGGTAACACTGAAAAACTACTCCTTCAACTACTTCAAGAATTCTGCCATCTGGCGCTACTCGAAACAAATCTTTCTTGTCATTGGGCATGGAGTTCAAGTCTGCCGTATCATACAAATCTGCGAAGAATTCGTCAAAGTCTGGAACTTGGCTCCCATGTCCGTTGATATTGGGCACATCCGTCTTGCCACCACTGGCCTGACGCCCATTCATGATATCAAAGAACACGTTCTGAATCGAATCTTCCGTCTGTTTCAGCATACCGACAAGCCTGTACGGAATCTCACTGGTCGCCGGCGGCATAAATCCCTGCATTTCTACCGGAAATGGATTGAAAAGTTCTGTTTGTGCTGAGGTTATCGAGTTGAGAGGTGGTAAGGGTTCATCCATTTCCCAGTATTCGCAGAGAAGCAGTGGAGAGCTCAAGTGAGAAAATGATTGCTCAGGCTGTGCCTAATGATTTTGAGCGGTTTTGTTCAGAGTGCCTGCATTTTTTAAAGCCATTCGCATCCTGCTTAACTGGGCGAAATAATCGATTTCCGATGTTCGGGAGTTGGTGGTTTGGGATCGAACGGTCTGTAACGAAAAACCTTCTCTGGTGATTCTGGGTGTGAGATGGAGGAACGTGGCTGTGAATTACAGCTTTCAGTTCGACGGCGTGGATTTTGTTCATGGAGCCGTGCGGTTGAGGATTGGATGAGAAAATGCCTTGGGCCAACGGTGTTGTGAGCAAGGCGGAGACGCTGGTTTTTTTTTTTTTTTTGAAGGAGAAAATTGTTTTGTTTGGAATAAAAAACCCTTGTACCTCGACGCGCGCAGCATGGATGACGAGGGTATCGCGTCGATCGGATCCGGTCTATCAGCGAATCTGGAGCGCTCGCGATGAAAGGAAGATGGGAGCGAGGTTGCTGGGTTGACAAGTTGGAGCGTGGAGCTCAGACGCATCTGCCGGCTGTCTCGCTGCACATTGGCAAGGTTGAAGGTATTCGTTTGAATGGAAGGAGGATTGAATCACCGAGGGACCATCACGTACCCGCTGATACGCGCCGCCCCGTCGGACTGGCGACACGACTCGGTGGTTATCTCCTTCAGCCTGAAAGAAGCCGCGCTTCTTCTGAGGAGCTTGCGGCATCGAGGTATATGCTGGTGGGGGCGTGGTTGCCATTTCCGGCCAGCGTTTATACTAATTTTTTTTTTTTCTTTTATTCCAATTCGGACTTGGAATGTGGCAAGTGGCAAGGAATGTAAAAAACAGGCTTAAAGCGCAAGGTACCCAAAAGCAAAAGAAATTGCAGCCCCGGGTCCCACCACAGGAATCATCCCCAAAACATAGGCCGCATACTCTACACCGCCTTTGATACCCACCGCATACACCAGCGATGCAAGCAGTACCACCGTGTCCACAAACATGAAATGACACACCAGCCCGTCCATGCTGTTTTTGTTCGCTTCGAAGCTGCGGTACTTCCACAGGCGTGACACAAGACTGTTGGAGCCGGCGGCAGTGTTGGCAGTTGCGTAGTAGTCAAAGACGAATTTAGAGGTGAGCCAGCCATGCACGCCAATGAGCGCCGAGCCCAGCGCAAAATAGAAAGCAGCCTCTGGGGTTGAATTGAAGGGCAGGTGACCGATTGTGTAATCAAATGCGTGGGTAAATGGAGTCATTGCGAAGGGAATCCAGGCGAGAGAAACCGAAATTTGGAACCATTGAATTGCGCGTGTGCGCAGGAGAGAGTTTGGGTTTGAGATCATGAATACGGTGGGCACTTGTCCCAGTGCGAGACCAAGAGCGACAGAAGCAACAGCGGAGGCAGAAAGGATTGAGCCAGTTGTAATGGGCGCAGTGAACAAATATAGCGGGATCCACAGGAGAGGCACAACAACTGATATTCCCAGAATCTGCGGGTGGTTATGAGTTGGCGTACGCTGATAACTGAGAAGAAACTCAACAAACCTGCGACAGCAACGCCAGCACAGGGAATGCATAGTGCAAAGCCCGGCATCCTTCACGAAGACCCTCAAAGGCGAAAAAGGCCATTCCTGGGGCAGCCACAGACATGATCGTGATAAATACAGCATGACCAACAGTGCTGTCGAGAAGCGAGTCAAAGAAGGCTGTGATCAGCTCCAGGAAAGAATCGACGGGTGGGATTCGAGTCAGCGGTTTCGGCTGCGATTCCGCAGAAGCCTTTGCTTCAGTGCCAGTCTTTGTTTGGGTCTTAAGTTCAGCCGACTTGACCACCTTCATGCGCTCAATGATGCGCCCGACGTGGCGGAATGTCCACAGTCCGAGAGCAACTGGCGCTGCCACTTTGAGAACGCCGAAACCCGAAACACCGAACATGTGTGAAAGCGTGTTTTTCTTAGGATTTTACACGAGGTCCGCACCGCTGCACATCATCGATATGGGGGCAAGGTGTTCTCTGCGAGACGGAAACGATTTCAAAAATGGATTACAGCGCAATGAGTCAGAAGGTGCGTGGGTGGAATATGACGCAGAGTGAGACAGACAGCAAGCCGACTTTTATCTTTGTCCATCTCTTCAGGACAGAGCAGTACCCCATCGGCTGCAGATAGCGCTGTCCCACGCCGGATCAGGCGGCTGCGAATCAGCGCAGGCGGCCGAACAATCGATTTTCGAATGATTCGAAATGACGTTCGTTGCACAGACATCCTTCCCGAGCACCCTCGCTCTCCCGATGCGCTCGCAGACACGGGGCAAGTCAGTCGCCATCGCAAGCAGCGTTCGAGGACGGGTTCGCGTCTCGCAGCGGGCGCGGCATCGGTTCGGACAAAATCTGTTTTCGAGATTTTTCGACGCAAGGTGACCAGTTCTGATGCCAGTTTATAAAAGGAGACTGCTGCCTTCTATTGTTCCAAATTCAGCACCTCCAAACACGCATCGACAGTCGTCCTCCGTCCTTACACAGAGGTAATTGATTATGTAAAGAAAGGTACCTCACCTGTTTTGTCCCTCGCTTGCAACCCACGGCGCTGACAGTTCCGCACACAGAGAAATGTCCTGCACCGGCTCGCCCCTACCAGATTTGACACCTCTGCACGCACCTCTAGCGCCTCTGCTGAAGCACGCCTCCCCAGGCAGGATGCGAAGTATCCCCCAGCGTCAGTACTTGGCATTTTACAGCAACTACCCCAACGATATCTCCTCCGCCGAGACAAGTTCAGCATCATCATCAGTCTCGTCATCACCAATCTCGACCTCATCGGGCGAGGCTGACGACGACTCGCCTCGCGGCTCAGTCCAACCGGTCCAGGCAAAAGAAGCAATCACAGCCCAAACATTCCAGCCCAAAGAAACCAACACTTCTCTCTCACTACCTCCAGCTCGCACCCCAGTCCCTATCACTCTCTCAGCACAAACGCACTCGTCACTCGCAGTTCTCGCCACAAGAACAACACTTGCCCTAGTCTCTCACAACCCTCCCGCCAACGCCCTCCCAGCAACCCAGCTGCATCGACGTCTCGCACCAAACGGGAACACGATGCTCCTGAAGCACCACGTGCACGCTCTGTCGGTCTTTGGAGCAAGGGCACTCAATGGGAACAGCATTACCCCAAGTTCCCCCTTTGTCGTTATGCATGCGCTCCTGCTTGTCCATCGCATCTTGACCAGCGTGTCTGGAGCGTCAGTTGGCAAAACAAGTTTCGCGGACGGTTTCGGTGCTACAAATAGCAGACGTGGCTCTGTCGCCAATTCCGGAGTTTCGATCAAGCTTGGCTGTGGTGCTGTTTCTGGCCCAAGATCTGTCCCAAACCAAAATTGCATTCCCATTTCACTGCATTCGCCCGCACGCCTGCTGGTTGCAGGGCTCGTTCTCGCCGATCAGTACTCATCAGATCATCCTTTATCGCTTAAACTCTGGGCTGAATGGAGTGGTATCCCTGTCGACGGGTCCATGTCTGCGGCAGTCGCAAGCACACGCGTTGAAGACATGATGGACGGCGCTGGCGGCATTTTTCAGATCAAAAGGGATGCGTTGGAGTTTTTGATGTTTGACATCGGCGTCGGCAGTCAGGAGTTTGGAGAGTGGTGCCGGACAGTGCGAAGATGGTCAATGCTTTTGTAAATGTGTTCAGCGGTAAAATAATAATAGCATGAATTATGTAATGTCAGCGTATGTGTTTGCTGCGATGAATACGTAGCCAAGATGAAATCAAATGTTTCGCAGTTCATCAACACCAATGTTGAGTTGGGACCTCTGCTCTCACATTCCCTGTGTTCTCGTTGCTAATTTGATTTCCTGGACTTTTCGGCTGTGAATTTTTGGAAGACCTTGCTGGGAGGGCAATACCGAAACGAACGGATTCAGCCGTGTATGCAGCTGTGTCCTGGACCCACTGCATGCCACTTTTCTTTTGGGTGTCGGACTGGTCGGTTCGGATTAGATTTCGACTTCCAATCAAACGCTGGAGTTTCTTTTGCTGGGCTTCCGACAGCGGTATTTCGGATCCCGAACATGTCAGTTCCAGTAAATGGTGAAGGGACTTGGCCAAAAACGTGCTTTCGTTCCGTTTCAGTCACCCACGGTGCAAGCCATACAATAGGCTCAGTAGGGTCATCTATTGCATTGTCGTGGGCCTGTAAGTGCGCGATGTTAATATCGCGTACACGTTTGAGATCCATCAAACACTCGAACTCCAGTTCAGGGCCACCACGGACCCGACAGCATGAATTATGTAATGCCAGCGATGAATGCTGCGCCAATCGGTGCGGTACAGACAAGGGAGACTGTTACTTATCGCCGCACATACCATGCGAGCAGTATATATGATGAATTGCAAGAGAGGCACAGTTCCAATAAATGTATTCAAGTTTGCACGTCAAAATGCAATCATTGTGAATTCAGGCGCGGTTGTTTCCAAGTTGCTGATACTTCTGGTCCACCTATCCCCGCCACTTTTCCCAATCCCTCACTTGCTGTAACTTGTTCTCAACTTTTGTAACAAATTCCTTTCCATAATGATCCACAAACTTTGACGAATCCAGCTTCGCATGCTCGTCGCTCTCCTTCTTTGTCAGACAAATCAAGTTGTCCACTTTCCATGGTTTTGATGCATCCCATCGAGTCAAAGTCACCTTGTCCTTGTCCAAACTACCCGAAAGTGCACTTTTGCCGAGCCATACTTCTTCCAGCGAGTACCCAACATCTTGGGCGTTGATTTGAAGGTCGCCATCTTCTGGCTTTCTGTTCATCTTGATAATGCCGAGAATTTTGTCGTACGTTCTGCGGCGCAGTTTGATGGGCAGCGGTTCCATTTCAAAGTTTCCAAGTTGGCAAATCACATAGGAAGCCATCGCCATCCCAAACAGGGCGGGCAATGTTCCAAGGACAGGCAGAATGCGCGATCTGAAGTTTGGCAATGCCGCATACTCGTCCGCGTCTTCGACTTTGTCATCGGCCATGGGCAACAGTTTCACTTTTCCCGGCTTTTCGGTGCTGTAAACAACAGCGATTCCAGAGTCCACACCCTTCTTTTTGAGACCGGTTCGAGTTGCGCGGGCTAAAGGGTCTTCACTTGTGTCGCTGATGTCTGCGATTTGGATTCGAGATGGGTCTGCTTTTGCACCGGCGCCCATGGAAGAAATGACTTTAAGTTTGTGATCGTGACAGTATTTGAGTAAATCAATCTTGGTGTTTAGGTTGTCAATGCAGTCTGACGAGGAAAAAAGAAGAAGTCAGCAACGGTGTCCGTGATAGCCAGGCATGACATACCTAAAACGTAGTCAGGATTGCCGGCCAACAAGCGATCGGCAACATCAATGCTGAACAATTCAACCACGACCTCCACCTCTGCTTGGGGAGTGATTTCTTTGAAATGGGTGGCCAAACATTTTGCCTTCGAGGTGCCGACATCTGCATGAACTGCTACAGCATGTCTGTTGAGAGAGGACAGCGACACCTGATGCGATGTACATCATGAGGGTTGGCTCATTTGGCTCAATTACACTCTTGCCAACGCACCTGGTCAAAGTCGATAATACGAATGCGCTGCACGCCAGACCGCACAAGCATGTGCGCTGCATGACTTCCAACCCCACCGAGACCCACAATCACAACAAACGAAGACCGCACGGATTTCATACCCTGAGTTGACAAGATGTGTTAGAGTTTACTGTCAGCACAGTTGTATGTCCCTGCCTACCTCCTCCCCCAAGAATGAATAGTTTCTAGATAGCTGCTCTCGGATAAGCTCCTCCGGAATTTCCTTCTTCTGAGCTTCCATTGGTGGGAACTCCGACAGTCGCTTGAACTCGTTTTTGATGCTCTTCACTCGGGACTGCTTCGACACGCGCTGCACGACGCCAACAACAGCGAGCGCAGATACAGCTCCAATTGCTGCTGCCGCGAGATACTTCCATTCCACCTGTTGGGGCATCCTGGCACTGAAGTTGAGGTTCATTTTTGGTTTATTTTCAGCAATCGTTTTTGTGGACGTGGCTGTGAAAGCTGGACCACTTCTCGAGTTTCAATTCTTGCTCAACACTCTGTTCTTGACCAAGTAATCCTCAAAGTCCTCCAAGTTGCAGCGCCCGCTCCTCGCCCATCCATCCACCTCATCCGTTATTCTTAACAGCGACTTCTCCAAATTCCCATTCCGGTAAATCAGCAAGGCAGGCAGCGCGATGTCGTCAAAGTTCGGGTCTGCCTTTGTTGAGATGATTCCAACCATCTTCACTGCTGTGTAGTCAAGTGCAAGTCGCTGCAAGAACGCGTTGACAAGTCTGCAAGCCTCCACTTGCGGCTGGTACATGTGCACAATGACAGTCACATCGGGATGTTTCTCCACGCACTCGACAAATTCATCGACTTCAATTTCTCGGAACGTTCCAAACGTGGGCTGCAGCGAAATGTTTGCCATTTCCAAGAGACGCTTGCCCTTGTACTGCTTGATGAAATCATCGTCACCCCCTTCGTCCTCCAACGCCTGCAGAATTTCGTCAATCTCATCCTTGACGTTATCGCCGTGCTTGTCTCCGTAGCTCCACGTTTTCTGCTCAGCCTCAATCTGACGGCCAAGCCAGCCGGACTTGAGCGCCTTCTGCGACACTTTGCTGTGCTGCTCCAACCGCCGCAAGTCACTCCGTGCGCGTTCCTGTTGTCTGTGGAATGCTCGGTCGTTGATGACTCCCTTCGGACCTGTCATGGCACCGCCGATCCCGAGCTCTTGTCTGACTGCAACATCGTGAACAGCAGTTGAAGTTTGCGAGTTGTTGCTGTTTGAGTTGTTTGCATGGCTGCTGCATCCTTGCTCTCCCTGCTCACACTCGGACGCGTCACTGCCGCACTCGCTTACGTCGGAGGAACCCTCGTACCGTATGTCGTCATGGTCTCCTAGATTGCCGCCGCCTTGTAGGATGGCAATCATTCTCTCGTCGTCCATGTTCAAGGACATGTTTCCTTGTGTTTTGATGTTTTAAAATTTGTCACTGAATTTATCACCTGCTGTTTGACCGCACAATCCATGAATTGCCATGCACCAACACAGACTCGCGAATCCTTTTACTTTTTGAATGACTTAGAAAGCAAATTGCGCAAGAAAGAAAACGGGCCTGCTTCAACTGAATCATTCATTCATCGTCGTGTACGATTCTCCTACGAGAATCATATGCTTGAGCACCGGGACTCGGCAGGAGAAGATTCGGGTGAATAAAGGGAAGCACGCCGCCCTCACTGATAGTTACAGTTGCTCGGAGATCAGCCAACTCCGTGTCATTCCGAATTCCAAGCGTCAAAAAACGCGAATTGATAATCACTCGGCTGTTGTCTTGAGCAGCCTTTCCAGACAGGTCAAGTATCTCGGCTACCAAGTATTCCAATACGGCGGCAAGGTAAACGGACGATCCAGCTCCAACTCGTTTAGAGTAGCGACCTCTTTTGAGGTATCTGTGAATTCGTTTGGCTGTGTTATCAATGTGTGGTGTGCAATATTTGGTGAGGAAAACCACTCTGACCACCCAGTTGTATCTGCAAATCTTACCAGGGAACAAAATCCCTGCTCGTTGAGATTGCGTGAAGCGCCCAGAGGTCATTCTCTTGTACGGCGGACGGTGGGATCGTCTTTTGAGGAGTGGGACACTGCTCAAGCATTGCATTCTTGCGTTCAGAGTTTACTTGAAAAAAATCAGCCATCCTGTGCGTTCTTCAAAAAAGTGAGAAGATAATAATCGGCCAAAAAGAACACAACAAAATTTTAATGAAATATATATTGCAATTTTTTCAAAGTTTGATACGGAAATAAAGT
>QEAP01000542.1:0-15902 GCA_006535975.1 Chytriomyces confervae | reverse complement strand
ACAAATGAGAAATAAGAAACAGTTGCAGCACGCTCCCTTTTCTCACTTCCTGTCGGGAGGGCTTTCATCGTCCAGCGCAATAGTGACTGGCGCCTGGTTTTTCATAGAATACCACATGACGGCCCCCGTGATCAGGGCACCAAATACAACAGACGACAAGAGAGCAATCATCAGAATGCTTCCCGGTGCATTCACGGGTGCAATAAATGGGACAACAGGATCCGAATAAAGAGGTGAAGGAGCATATGGAGACTCGGTACTAGGTTGAGAGTTTGACGGCAAAGTTGAAGTCGGGACAAAAGCGCTCGATGAAGATAAAGTCCCAGTGAATAGAATGTTGGGGCATGCAACGCCCAATCCGGGCTGGCATTTGATGGCAATGTCCGGGTTTGCAGATGAAGGGCAGCAAACGTTTGGGTTGCCTTCCTGGGTGACAAATTCGAAGGAATAGTATGGAGCTGTGCCAGCTTCGCTGACGCTTGAGAATGGTTGCAGATTGGGGTTATATGAGATGTCCCTGGTGTTGATAAGGTCAGTAGGGTGAAACTGTGGAAATTGGAGATGATCACTCACAGAACATTAACCCAAGTTGGCAAAGCCTCGGCTCCTCTTAGAGCGGCACCCGTGAGGGCGTTATTCGTGAATGCTCTGTTGTATTGTAAGAGATGGCATTAGATACCAGCATTGCAGTGCGTCAAGGCCACTCACAGTTCCTTCAGTCTCCCGAAGCCGTCTGGATTGGCCTGGTTGGCGCCAGGCGTGATGAGCACACTAGGAAACTGGGCCAGCACAGCAGGTGGATTCGCAATTCGGATCTCGCTGACAGTCCAGTCGCCGACAGCGGCATCGGTCGAGTTTGTCTCCCCGCACTTTGCCTCAGCCTTCTGTACGCCGCTCACTGTGACTGTGAAGCGGCATCCGCACTGAGGGAATGTGCTGCTGGCTGTGCTACTTGCGGCTGTGGGGAAGCCGAAGGACGTGAAGACGGACCGCAAGTTCGCGCATCCAGTTGTGCTGAGGGACATAATTGACGATGAGTCTTGTCCATTTTTAAACCGTAGGATTTAATACTTTACATGCTTTCATATATTTAACATTTACGTAAATATAAATTTATAAAGCGGATAAATTCAAGCGTTTTGGCTGAACGACACACATGTGACTGACTGACTTGGTCATAAATTTCTTTCTGTTTTGGAGACATGTCTGCCTTGGAACTTGGGCTGCAGCAAGTCGCAACGGGCATGAAGGTGCCCGTCGATGTGCTCAAGGGCGCCTTCATGCTGACGTGTGAGTAACTGTCCCTGAGAAGACCTTGGCAGACCAGCACTGACCGTCAACACCGACGCAGCCGCCTACTTCCTCGCCATGCTCTACTACTTCATCCCGTCCAGGGCCTCCAACGTGCGCCACATGTTCTCCATCATTGCCTCCTGCACGCTCTATCTAAGCCTGTTCTCGCTTGACGGCTTTCTCGAACTCGTTGCAATGTGCACGATTGTGTACGCAGTCACTTACAACTTTCGAAGCAACCGATGGATGCCCGTTCTTACGTTTTATTATGTCCTGGGCCACTTTTGCGTGCGCTTGTTCATCGTCCAGATTTTGACCACGAGTGCAAAGGTGCGTGAGTGGTTTGGCTTTAACTCTCACGAAACTCAACAACGTTTGTTCTTTCGGCTGTTTCTTTGTTTAGAAATTTGATGCGACGACTCCGATGATGGTTCTTGTCATCAAACTCACTTCGTTTGCGTGGAACGTGTATGATGGCACCAAGAAAGATGAGGTATGGTTACATCAGGGTTGCGCGTGCGTTACCACTGTCACTGACGGTATGTGCTTTCTTTATATCGATAGGAAATTAGCCCAGAACTGAGACCAAAGACCATCCGGAAGTTTCCGGAAGTTCTTGAGGTGAATTGTTCAATCTTCAAGTTAATGCAGGATAACAATGTTGACGGGAATCAATGAACCAGTTTTTCGGATTCGTCTTCTTTTTCGCTGCATTCCTTGTTGGCCCTGCTTTCGACTTTAACGACTACCGCGAGTTTACAAACTGCACTGGTGTGTTTGCAGTCGAAGTTGGAAAGGGAAAGACCAAGAAACTGCCGAGTAGATTGATTCCCACACTGCGCTGTCTGTTTGGCGGCATCTTCTGGATGGGTGTGTTCATCAAGTTTTCCAAAGAATATTCGTATGAGCGACTTGTCGATGGATCGACTGCCTCTTGGCCTGCTTGGCAACGGTGCGCGTGAACTTTCTTTTTCATTCGAAACGGCCATACGGCCATCTAAAACAGTTGCACCAGGTTCCTGTTTATGCAAGCTTGTGGAGTCGCTGCCCGCTCCAAATTCTACTCAGCATGGCTCATGTCCGAAGGTGCCTGCAACTTTGTCGGAATCGGATACAACGGCATGAAAGACACAACTCCCGAATGGACTCGCGCAAAGAATGTGTCAATTGTTGGATTTGAATTTGCGCCCAACTTCAAAGGCATGTTGGATGCATGGAACATGCGCACGGGTTTCTGGCTTCGCAACTGCGTATACCTTCGGATGGTAAAACCTGGTCAGAAACCAGGTTTGCTTGTCACGTTTACTACGTTTTTGACGTCGGCTTTGTGGCACGGGTTTCGTGAGTTTTCTTTTTTTCGGATTCCTCTGACAGCTGTATATTTTCGCAGACGAAGGGGCTGATTGATTTTTTCCATTTGAAATTTAGACTTAGGTTACTATTTGACGTTTGTTGTCGGCGCATTCACCAGCATTGTGGCGCGCAGTCTTCGCCGCAACTTCCGCCCCGTATTTATGAAACCGTCGAAATACGCGTACCTCAAACCCGCGTACGACGTTGTGGGATGGGCCATGACTTGGACTGGTATCAACTTTATTGCAGCTCCATTCACGCTCTGGGCGCTTGATAAGAGTATCAACTGCTGGGCATCTGTCGGATTTTACGCCATATATGGAGTCGCGTGGTTGTTTGTGTGGATGGAGTTTCTGGGCGGATCGAAAGTGTTGAAAGGGCTTGCGGCTGGCACGGATGAGGGTGACAAGAAGGTTGCGAAGGAGGTGGCTGGGGCAAAGCGTGGTGAAGATAATGCGGTATTGCGTAAACGTAAATGATAGACGGACTTTCTTATTTTATTTTGCAGTTCGAATACAAGTACAAGTGTTGAGAGAGTTTTTGAGTTCGTCCACCGTCGAAATCATTTCATGCGAAACTTGCGCGTCGATTCAAACTCGTCTCAAAGACTTGCGCGCACAAATTACAAACCACCTCATTTCTTCATTGCGCGATGGGAGTTTGTCGACATTGCTCACGTCTGGAAAAGCTCGGCCTCAAATCGCGGATACTGTCAACGCCACGCTCATTGATTATGCAGCCATCTGTCTGCTTCATAGACCTATATTATACCTCACTGCGTACTTGAGCTTGGGCTCTCCCGAACTGCTCAACAATGCGCAGCCGATATCAAAACTATTGAGTTCACTCGACGCGAGTCTCACGGCTGCGCAAAGTATCGTACAATGTGTGAGTCTACTTGCGCATTCAGATAATGTAGTCAATTGTCGCCGGTTGTGGAAAAGCGACCCGTTTCTCGCGTTTGCCTTGTTTGAGGCAGTTTTGTGTTTATGGTTTGCCGTATGTGTTGAACGAGAATGTTTTGGTTTCGGAATCACGAGTCGAACGGAATGTCCTCCACTGCGGCGCCAGGAATACTACTTGGTCCTTTGTGTATGGGGCTGGAAGAGCGGCGGTTAACGCGGTCGCAGTGTTTGGATGTTGTCACGACTTTGAAGGATTTAGAGCACGTTCTTTCTGGGTCTGAGGCGCCTGGTTTGGCTATTACGCAGGGGCTTCTTGATGTGGCAGTTGAGAAAGAAGGATTGCGGTGGAACGCGTTTTACGAACAAGATTGGCGCGATTTCTGGGAATTGGTCACTTGAAAGAGTGGCAGCTTCAATTCGCCAGGAAGCTGTCCCATGTCTCTCGGACTACTGGCTCACTGGTCGCGAGCCTCCGTCAAGACGCGCAGCAGAGAGCGGAGCAGTGTCAGCTGATTACGCGGGACAAGGCGGAAAAACAGTGATTCGTGTGAATAAAAAAAATTTTAGATCCCGCAATCAAATCCGTCGAATCGGCACATCATTTTTTAAAAAAAAAAAAAAGGGTCAACTTAAAAATCAAGAGAATATGGCATCACTCAACAGCAAACCACCACATGCCAGCAGCAACAAGTCAGCGCTGGACGTCATATCGTACACTGATGAATTGGAAATGGAGTCCACCGACAGCGACGAGGGCTTTGACTCGGACTTTGCTGATGCCCATCCACTGTACTCTCGGGCGTCGGGACTGCAGTTCATGGGCCTTGCTGCATCACCCGAAGTGCCGGCACGTCCGACGAAGAAGAGTGGGAGAGGGAAGGAGTCGGTGCGGAGGGTGTCAAGGCCCAGTGAGGCTCGGGGCAGTTTGACAGCAGCCAAAGAAAAGAGCGTTGGCTCAACTGAGCCTCGAGAACACGTCAACGCTGGGATGGAGCCCGGTTCTCAACGCAACAAGGACTCGGTGTTGCACTACTTTGTCGCAACGCAGGACAGTGAACTGTCTCTGGATCTTTATCTTTCACGGATAATCTCTTGTAAGAAAACGGTCCGTCTTTCTCTTCTTGAATACAACGCTAAAACCATTGATGTGCGCACACTAGCTTTCCTGGACTCGCCGTTGCCCGTGTTTGCCGGCTCGAATGAAAACCCGATTGTCACGCAGTCTCGGTTCTCGAGACATCAAGTTCCGCGCTCGAATGACGACGGCACCACGCTCGAAGAATACCTGAATGCTATTAAAACCAATGTCATTGATCGAGCCACTCGCGTCGCTTCTCCAAAGCAAATTGGACACATGGTGCGTATTTTTAATTTCGGATTACTTATCTTTTCTGGCATCGAACCATATTCCTCCCACAACCCTGAATTTCTTGGAAATCCAACCTTTCCCTATCTCTACCTAAAAACAAAAAGACCTCCGCGCTTCCATATTTCCACCGCCCACTCGCCAAACTCCTCACAGCCATGAACCAAAACGTGGTCAAACTCGAAACCGCATCCACAACAACATTCCTCGAACGAGAAACAATCGCCATGATGCACCACGAATTCTATGGCTCCAAATACCCGAGCTCTTTTTATAAACATTACATGCATAGTTACGATACAGCGTTGGGCGTGTTTACGAGTGGTGGGACGATTGCGAATTTGACGGCCATGTGGGTTGCGCGGAATCGTGCGTTGGGGCCAAAGCCGGAAGTTGGATTTACTGGAGTGGATAAGGAGGGACTGTTTGCCGGGTTGAATGTGTATGGATATAAAGGGGCTGTTATTTTAGGGAGCGCAATGTTACATTATTCGTTCAAAAAGGCGGTGGATTTGTTGGGGTTGGGGGATAACGGGTTGGGTCTTGTTCCTGTGAATGACAAGTTCAAGATGAAGTGAGTTTTTTATTTTTTATTTTTTTTTATCGAAAGAACGAAGTTTGATTAACTGTATTCTGCATAGGATGGACGCATTGGAGGAAAAGATTAAGGAGTATCAGGCTAAACAGTTCCTGATTGTATCCATCATTGGCATTGCAGGGACAACCGAAACGTACGTATTTTTGTTTTCTGCTCCAACCAATTGCTGAAAAATGGATGCTGACAAAAAAACATTCGAAATCTATAAAAAGTGGTTCGATTGACGATCTTGAAGCGATAGCACAGGTGGCCCAGAAATACAAGATTCATTTCCACGTCGATGCAGCCTGGGGTGGTCCGCTAATCTTTTCGCGAGAACACGCGTCAAAGCTCGCCGGTGTCGAAAAAGCCGACAGTATCACAATCGACGGCCATAAGCAGCTATACACTCCAATGGGCCTGGGTCTGCTGCTCTTTAGCAACCCAGGAATGGCAAGCAGTATCCGCAAGACGGCCAACTATATTATCCGTAAAGAGAGTGCCGATTTGGGACAGTTTACTCTTGAAGGGAGTCGTGCGGCTGGAAGTTTGCATTTACATGCGGTGTTGCATTTGTTGGGGCGGGATGGGATTGAGAGTCTTGTTACGCGAAGTGCAACACTTGTGAGACAGATGGCGCAGCGGCTGTCTTCTCATCCAGCGCATGCCTTCCAAACACTGCATGACCCAGAGACCAATATTCTATTGTACCGATACATTCCGTCTCTGCTGCGGGGGAAGGTTGCCGCGAGGGCCCCACTTTCTGAAGCAGAGGACGACCTCATCAGTGAAGCAACAAGGAGAATCCAAGCGCGGCAAGCAACTGAAGGCCAGCAAGGGTTTGTTTCAAGAACCAAAGTGCAAGTTCAACGCAGTGGAGAAAAGCGGTGGGTTGACGCGTTTCGGGTCGTGTTGGCGAATCCGTTGACAAAGTGGGACGATGTTGAAGGGGTGATTTCTGAGCAGCAGACACTTGGGGTTGTGATTGAGAATGAAATGGTTGAAGAGAAACACGAAGGACTGTCGAGCAAAGAGAAGCTGGTGATGTGGGTGGGCTGGCCGTTTGAGATGTGAGATTTAAGGAGCATGGGGATATGTTGCTGTGTGCAGTATGAGGGGATGAATTAAATAGTGGACTTTTCCAGTCTTGTACAAACCAGTTGTTCCTTCTGTGATGAAGTCTGGCGTGTATTCCAGTTCGACAACTTGCAACGAGTGAATCACTTGAAAAGAAAGTTAGAGTGCCTGCATATCTTATAAATCAAACAAGTTCAATAGACAAGTAATGCTCAAGCTTTGAGTGATAGGTAATCGTCAAATCCAGAATTTGGACCTGCGCAAATCCGCGTATTTTTTCACATTTCAAATCGGCGAATTAAGACACAAAAAGAAGGATGCGCAATGCACTTACACGCTTATAAAGACGACTCTCCTGAATCAAACCCTATTCGCAATACTTGACCCATGGACCTTCTTCGCGAACCAGCAACTGAGGACGCCATACTGACTGCCGTTTTCGAAGCCCTCAACCCACCCCACTGCAACAACAACAACACCTCTCCAAACAAGCACAGCGTGACCTTCAGCAGCTGGCGAGATAACCCGTCTCTAGACACAAGTCCTTTGATTGCTTCTGCGCCTGTGATTGCATCGTCGCCCGTGCTTGTTACGTTGTTCGATAACTCGGATAACAGTGCACTCACGTACGAGTTGTTTGAACAAGCGCTGTCTGTTCACTCGGCGCCATCGTCGCCAGGCTTCATGAGTCTGACTATTCAGCCGTGGACTGCATCCATTGCATCAACCACACCTGCACAGACACATTTCTTCCAAGATGCATCCGAATCGACAGCAACATTCGAAATCCCAACTTCACACTGTGTCAAGACAACAGACATTCTCTCAAATCACGCATCCATATCAACAGAAACGCCGCCAGACTCTCCAGAGTTGAACTCTGATTCTCAAAAAAGCCCGACAACTTCATTATCGCGTAAGCAGAAAAAACCGCGGTTTAAGGCATCGAAAGCGGATTTGGACATGTTATGTCGATCGTTTGCAGAGTCTCCGTTTCCAACGCGTGCTGAGCGGAAACGGTTGGCGGAGGTTTTGAATCTGGAAGCGCAGCAGATTAAGATTTGGTGAGTTGGCGTGAAAGTAGGTGAGATAGCTTTTTGAGTTACAAACTCACTGGTTCTTGGATCTATTTTAAAAATGCAGGTTTCAAAATGCTCGAGCTCGGGAACGCGCGGGGGGTAAAGTCATAGCGAAACCGGAAGCAAAACCAAAAGAGACTCTATAATTAAGCAAACCAGCCTGCATACATACATCTCAATATATCCAGTTCTCTCATTCGTAAAATAAGTAGCATCCAATATATAGTCATCCATCATAAATATCATTTGATTTTTCATTTTTTTTTTTCTGTTTGAGGCGCACCAAAACCGGCTTTGAGTTTCAAGCGACTTTCAAGTACACATGAAAATAAAACAACTAGATTCCTAAAATGGCTTTCGTTTCCTCGTACCCATCCCTGCTGGCTGAATCGCTGTCCATGCCACCGAGCCCATACTCAGAACCTGAATCAGTGCATCCGTCACCTCCCTCAGCCTTGGCATACCACCCACTTATGACCACCTCACACCTGTCAAACAACTACTTTATACCACCGACAAATTACTGCGACCTCCCACCCGACTTGTACGACTTTCCATACCATAATCCCACCTCGCAGCAACAAGACATATACCAGGCGTCGATGGAGAACCTTCAAATGTCGATAGACTCGTTTCTTCCAATACCGCAGTCTTTAAGCGCGGACACGCTGAAACCAATGAAAAAGTCAGCGAGCCAGTCGTCACTAACGGGAGACCAACGACGACGACCACGGTTCCGACCGACTGAACAGCAACTTGGCGTGCTTGCATCCATTTTTGAAAAGAATCCGTTCCCGAGTCAAACAGTTCGAAGCAAGATTGCGCGTGAGATGGGACTCGAGAATAAGCAGGTGTTGTTTTGGTAAGCAAATATGACAAATCTTTTTTGTGTGTGTTGCACAAGAACTTTTCAAACAATTTTTTTGTTCTGTCTTTTTTTTTTTTTTGGGCAGGTTTCAAAACCGACGAGCCACGCTGAAAAACAACGGGATCCACGTCATTAAGCCAAAGACAGAGACAGCGATCGGGAAGAACCGGTGAGACACGGATTCTTCATGAGCAGAGACACAGATTGATATTAACTATGCCTTGCAGGTCTGATCTGGCGCCGCTGACAGCAAACAGCGTGTACTTCTTTGTCGACAAGTCAGTGTTAGACGGCAGAGGCGGTGCTAATGCTGGTGGTTTGTGAAGCAGCAGCAGCAGCAATAAATGACAGTTATTGGACCCTTTGTGTGTGCAGTTCCACAAATGAGCAACGCCCGGCGACACGAATGATACATCTCCTTCTGAGCCCTGAAACACCAAAAAATTGAACGTAAAAGTGAAAAGGACCACAAAACTAGGGTTCACTCGCGTCTGTGGCTTGTTCCCGTCATTCATTTCCCTGCGCAAGACACCACCCACCCCCTCGGAGTTATGTTTCAGATGTGCCAATTTTTATGATTATTTTTTATGGAAATTCTCATGTGTGGTGTAATCGGAGAAAGAGAACTATAAAGCTTCCAGTTCCCGCGTTTCATCTCTGTCTCAACTCTGTCTCAACTACCCAGCAACTATGAACTCTCCAACTGGCACAGTGGCATCCCTGGCATCAAACAACAACAACACAACCTTCTCAGTCCCTAGTCACGCAAACCTGTCCATGGACTCCCTGCTGCAATCATCGTCGTCGGACTCATTCTTGCCACCTCCTCAACTGTCTATCGCACCGAGAATGAAGCTCAGCATCCCATCTCTGGCCTCAGCCTTTCCTTCAGCACCCAATCCAACACCCACAGACATGTTCCTGAACCAAGACATGTTTGTCAACCAAATCATGTTCCCCATGATGCCAACGCCTCTTCACATGTCGTTCACGGAAGCGGATTTCCTTCACGCACAGCTTGCTGGCATGTCGCCAGGCAACAACTCTACAGCTACTCCTAGCACCGCGCTTGCTTTCAGTTTCATGGACCAGCTTGCGTTGAATGGTGGAATGGGATCACCAAATCATGCATCGCAATCCCCACCACAAGAGTTCTTCAAATTCCCTGGTCTTGATGCTGGACTCGTTACACCACCGCAAGAATACGCTTCTTCTGCTACTACCATGGAAGCAGTAGTGCCTCTTCAAATTCAGACATACATTCCAGAGTTCGACTCTGTTGATTCTCCCCCATCATCACCACCATCCAAATCACCCAAAACAACTTCCACTGCTACCGCCGGCAAGAAGCAAAAAAAGATGCGCTTCCGAGCCACCGAAGCCGAACTGACGTTCCTCCTGTCCGTATTTGAAGCCAACCCGTTCCCAAGCACGCGGCAAAGAACACAACTCGCCGAGAAACTAAACTTGGACCCAAAACAGATTCTGTTTTGGTTCCAGAACCGCCGTGCCACGTTAAAGTCGAACGGGATTCTTGCCGTCAAGCCTAAAAAGACAAACAACCCGGCCTCGTTTGCATACAATGCCAATGACAAGAATGCTGTGCTTTCGCCGCTGTCGGCTGATAACCCGTTCTTTTTCGTGACCAACAAGGCCATTGCTCAGTGACAAAATTTTTGGCGCCGAAACAAGAGGCTGCGTGTGTGGGGGGGAAAAAGCTGGTCTTTTTCCCGCACTGCGCATCACTGTCTGTACTTATTTCTTTTTCCTCCCATCCCCCCTACTCTTTCCTCTTTTCCCCCTCTCTGAAGAAAGCTCGTTCTTGAACCGCAGACTCGGTTCCATCTTTTCTAACTTAAAACAAAACCCGTTAAATTATTATTTTGTCTTTCTTTCTTCTTCTTCTTCTTCTTCTTCTTCTTCTTCTTCTTCTTCTTCTTCTTCTTCTTCTTCTTCTTCTTCTTCTTCTTCTTCTTCTTCTTCTTCTTCTTCTTCTTCTTCTTCTTCTGTGGTTGTAGATAACGTGTACAAAAAATTAAAATGCACCCATACTTTTCATACTCTTCTATTTATTGTTTGTAGCTGGCAGTATAGTTGGTAGTACTGCAGCATTCCATATGATACATGATATGCGCAGTGGTGTACATCTCTCCAGATGAAACGCTGGTGTCACGAAGCCGAGAGGGAGTGCAGCGTGCCTTGATGCGATCACACACAAAATAAAGGGATACCTCGGAATGAGGAAGCACAAGCGTAATTTTCCCCTCCCCATCAATTATTCCGCAACAACGAACGAAGCCGCAAAAAGAAAAGTTTGAAAACGATATTTGATGATGTGAAATGAATGAACGCGCGCGCCGTGTGTGAAGCACAAGGGTCACTGTGCAGATGACGTTGAGGGTGGCTGCTGCTCTGAGCGTTGTCGTTTGCTTCGGCTGCTTATCCCGGCTCTCTGCTTTGCGTGGCCCACACTGCGCAGACAGCGTTGCTGGTTACCAAAACATGACAAACATTGTTTACGATCAAGCCCCACAAAAAAATTTAAAAAAAACGGATAAAATAAATTTTAATAGCGAGCGGAACGTAAAGTCCGGTTGGACACATAAATTTCAATTCGTGCATTTTCCATTACCGACACAACAAAAGGGACCGAGCTTTGTTCGGAGACTGGTCCCTATTTTATAACTATTTCCCCCCGTCTGTTTGGATCCTCAAACACACCCAGCCAGCCAGCCAGCCAGCCAGCACACATGCTCCACTTTGCAGCTACAACCCATCCCGCGGCAGCCAGCGAGGACTCCTCCAATGCTCTCGACACAGATCCTACCCTGTCATATCTGCTCGACCGTCGCTTCTCGCTTCCCAATGCTACCGCCTTTCCGAATTCAACCACCTCGCAGCTGATACCGTCACAGCAGCAGCAGCAGCAGCAAGCTTTCCTGAAACCGTTGAGCAGCAGTACACACTCAAACATGAGTCGGCGAATGTCCCTGCCAGCATCAAACTTTTTATACCAACAACCGTCGTTTGCCGACATGCTTCACGGCCCCTCCCCTCTTGGCAACAACACTAGCAACACGGCAAGCCTCATGGAATCTTTTGAAACATTCCATCAAACCTCTGCATCGTTAATGATGATGCTCCAAAATGAAGACCCGAACATCACCCTTGGTAGCATCAACACAACGTCACAGTTCTCAACGCCTGCCAGTTCACACCCGTCCACGCCCGTTTGTTCGTTTGAAAGTGCGTTCAATGAACTGTTGTTTGAATCGGGACAGCCGCCTTTGCCGCCCATTTCTGTGACAAACGTGCGTGGGCGGAGTATGAGTTTAAGTGCGTTTGAACATGCGAGGCAGCGGTTTTTTGTTCCGCAGACTGAGTTTGCTTTTAAGCAGCCGCAGCAGCCGCTTTTTGACGCGAGAAGCAGCAACAGCTTTTTGGAGCATCAGAAAGGGTTGGCGAAATACGCTCAGTTTGCGTTTCCAGCGCCAGCGCCGACGGCGCCGGCGCTGGTCCCTGCCACGATTGCGGAAGCCGAGTCACCGACTTTGGAAGGTGTCCCACACGCGCTGTTCTCCTTTTCCAACGAACCTCGCTCCAACCCAACCTCCCCCGAGTCACCCATGACCCACATGCAGCCGCAAAACAGTCTCACGCCTACCGTCCTGGACTTGATGAAACAAGGAGAAACTGGCGCCAAAGCGCAGAAATTCAAACCCACGGAAGCACAGCTGTCGACGCTTGTGGGAGTGTTTGAAAAGAACCCGTTCCCGAGCGCGGCGCTGCGGTCGCATTTGGCCGAGGTGTTGCAGATTCAGCCGAAGCAGGTGCGGTTCTGGTTCCAGAATCGGAGGGCGACGTATAAAATCAACGGAGGTAAGTTCTGGTACCTTTCTTTTTTGGATGGAATGCAACCTGACACTCTATCTGTGTTAGTTTACGTGATTAAACCCAAGAAGGCAAGTGCCAGAAAGTCAAGCGACGCGTGTGAAACTCCAGCGCCAGAACATGCGAGTGTCGGCGAACACGAACCAGATCTGGCGCCAGTTTCAAGCGAGAACCCGTACTTTTTTGTGGAGCGCGCGCGCCGAAATTCGCTTCCAAACTTGACGATTTGAATTCCTTTAATTTTTACTTTTTATTTACATTTATTTGCACATTTCCAGTTAAATACTGGTAGTCCAGTTTAATGCTGCTTCTTCTTCTTTTCTTGGTCGCTCGTTGGTTGGTCCAGCATCCACCAATCAGAAATCACACGCGCCAGAAAAGACCAACAAACAAATTCCATATTTACTTCATAATGACAAGTGTCTGTCTGTCTTGGATGGAGATGGGCCTTTTTCAAATCTAATAAAATTGTGTATAAATTTTTATGGAGGCCCAAAAAGAAAAAATCTAATTAACCTTGGAGAAAAAAAAGAGACGGAAAAAGAGGGAGAAAATACGCATCGAAATAGACCAACAGCAATGGCCTCCACTCCAACCACAACCACACCATACCAACAACAACAACAGCATCAACTACAACAACAACAACATATGCTGGACCGCAGAGACTCCCACTTTGCCCTCATGTCTCTGCCCATCGACATGCCCCAGAACCCAATGTTCTTTGGTGCTGAGGGTGCCGCGCAGAGCGTGCAAGCTTCCATCGACTCACAGCTACTAGGCCTACACGCATTCAATAACGTACACGACATGAACACAATGGACGGAATGGATGCACTCCGCAGCGAGATCAACGCCATGAACAGCCTCAGCAATCTCATGGCACGCTCATCGAGTGTCTACAACAACGACCCAGCGACCGAATTCGTACGGCGAATGTCCATGTGCGGCGGCGGATACGCGGACTCTTCCCCAATGGGAAGTCCAATCGCGAGTTTTCTTGGCACAGCGACGCCGCTGGTTGGGTCGCCTGTGAATTTGATGAAACCGATGCAGTCGTTTGATCAGTTTGACCATTCAAGTATCAACAGCAATTTCATGTTTCCGATGCAGCAAAGTGGCGAGGAACCTGCGGAGATGTTCTTTTTTGATCAGATCCACCAACAGCAGCAGCAACAGCAGTCTAGATCAAATTCGATATCACCGCCAGCTTTCCAGCTGTTTCCTTCCATTCCTCCATCGCCATCCGTTTCACCACAGCAGATGCAGACGTTCACAACAACCGAAACTGTCTTTGAGAGCCCCAAAATGCCTCCCACCACCACAAGCACCCCAGCCACGCCCAGAAGAGACTCCATCTTCAACAAAACCGCAACTGCAAAACCCGCAAAATCTACCCTGAAAATCGCAAACGAGGCTGGCCTCGACGTTGTCCTTTCAACACCACCCACCTCCCCACAACACGTGATTGCTCGCCGCGCATCCATCGACAAGAATAACAAGCCCGCGCGGTTCAAACCCACGGATACAGAGCTTGTCATGCTCACGGCCATTTTTCAAAAGAACCCGTTTCCCTCCACGTCGCTCCGCAAAAAGCTGGCAGACAAGATGGGGTTGGATATCAAGCAAGTGCAGTTCTGGTTCCAGGTACCCTTTTTTTTTATTAACATGAAAAAAACCTCTCTCTTTTTTTCTCAAGATAACTGATACTTCGCTTTCAAAAAAGAATCGCCGAGCAACTATGAAAACAAGTGGTGTACACGTCATCAAGCCAAAAAGAGGCACTGGGTCCTCTGTTCTCCTTACTAAAAAGCGCCTCTCCTTGAGCCCACTGTCGAACGAAAGCCCGTACTTTTATGTCGAAACGGGTACTTTCAAGTCAAACGAATCCGCGCTTTATGCTGTCCCAGAACTCGGTGATGACGACGGAGACGATGCCGGCATGTCCGATCTTGAAGCTTGANNTTTTTTTTTTTTTTTTGACCCTGATTTTGCATCCTTGCATCCCTCACCTTTTGAAGAACAGCCTCAGACTGTTCTCCTCATACACTGACTGCTGCTGCTGCTGCGTATTTGCCATAAGCGACTGTTTCTCCTTCCTCTTATTTGTTAATCTTTTTTATTTTTCAGTGCCGTTTGCGTATCGGTTAATGTTTTTTTTGCTATTGCCGTCTCGCATAATTGCTATGTTGCCGCTTCTTCTTTTTTTATTTTATTTCGCTCTCTTCTTCTCTCCTTGCATTCTCAGAGCTGGGCTCTTGATGCAGGGATGGTGAGTGGGGGGGTGGGGTATTTAAACCTTGAGCGAGCAGTGTGTACAGTAAAATCAAAAAGTCTCTTTTTCTTGAAGGAAACAAACGCGTTTTTGTTTCTGTCTGATGGGGGACGTCTCTGGGGTTCGATCCGCAAACAAGACAAGCGCACAAACAACAAGCAACGACATGCCCGCCGGCCCCCCAAAGCACATCAAGTCCGTGCGTAATATGGCGCCACTCTAATTGCGGCAAATTGGAACTATTTGAAATGAGGCAATTTAAGGTTGGGGAGAAAGTGTCTTTCGAATTTATCTTGACAGCGAGATTAAATCCAAGTTATAAAAAATAGGGCAAATAAATAAAAATAAAAGTAAATAACGAAACACACGCACCAGCCAGGAACTCCTTCCTTCTCCAACATCCCCCCCAGCATCCAGCATCAAACAACCACCTCCCTTCCCAAACAACCTGCAACAAACGCAT
Source organism: Chytriomyces confervae (assembly GCA_006535975.1). NCBI lineage: Eukaryota > Fungi > Chytridiomycota > Chytridiomycetes > Chytridiales > Chytriomycetaceae > Chytriomyces > Chytriomyces confervae. The sequence continues at coordinate 755 of QEAP01000542.1, read as the reverse complement.
TACATCAAATACACACACACACATACCAAAAAATGGACGACATCAAGAGCGAGGCCAGTCCCAGTCCAGAGACCATTGCCATGTTCATGAACCAGCGACGCTTCTCGATGCCAAACATGTACGGATACTCCATGAACCCAATGATCCCCGTGGGTGGTGGAATGGACATGGCGCTCAACATGGACATGGGGTTGATGGACATGAGTTTATCCATGGACTTGTTGATGCCGCTTGCCTTTCCCAATAATCCCATGCTGCTCGAACTGCAGCAGCACCAGCACCAGCAGCAGCAACAACAACAACAACAACCCAATCCATACCACTGCGCCCCTGCGCCAATTGTACCCTCAACAGCAGCAGCAGCAACACCTGCATGCATATCCATGCCGCCATTGCCGCCGGTAGAATCCGATTCAGCATCCGACAGCACCACCTTTTCCGCTGCTGCTGCAGCAGGGTTCGACTATTCTGAACCGGGATTTGATATTCTCCTTGCAACACCGCCCACGTCGCCTGAAAGTATTCTCGCGAAACGGAGGGGGTCGTGTCCGGGCTTGGCTGATAAAAGTACGAGGTTGCGGACGACGGAGACGGAGCTGCAGATGTTGACGGCGATATTTCAAAAGGTGAGAGCAAGAGAGAGAATTTTATTTTGTGACGGGGGGAGGTGTGATGGGTTTTTTGGATGCGCCTCTATCTGTTGTGTAGTGACGGACGAGGGTTTGCATCTTTTGCCGCCTTTTTTTTTTTTTTTT
>QEAP01000541.1:0-15923 GCA_006535975.1 Chytriomyces confervae | reverse complement strand
GCCCAAGTCAAACCCCAACACTGAGTTCATGGCATTCATAAGCACTGTAACCTGCCTAACCTTAATAGTTAGAGTTCAAATTAGAAATAGCTACTATGATATTTGCTGGAGAAGCATGCCATCTTAGACAAGATGGCATATATAGTCCCTGTTACTGCAACAAAAGATGGATCCATAATGCCCTGTGGGAAAAAGGCCTTGATTGCCAATAAATGTCTAATTGTCCATGATGGTATGTTGATCTGCAAGTAGTAAGGACATTTCAGTTTGTCCAAAACATCCCTGCATCACTTGCTGGAACTGCCAAGTCATACAGTCCACTTTGTACAAAGGCAAAAGAATAGCAAGTTATCTGTATACCATTGATACTGTTTCATAATAGTACAAGTGAGAACATATCAAAAAAATGGAACAAGTACAAGTCTTAGTTGTTTATACTTGCTACTCTCCAATTTAAAGCCACCTAGCAGCAAGCAAATATAAACTTCATTTACATGTCAAAGAATACTTTGCTATTGAAACAGCTCAAATCATAGTTTACTGCATAAAAGAGCTATGTGATGGTATTATTGTTTATTTCTAATAGATATTACAAAGCTTGCATACTTCAAATTCTTAGAGATAATTCTGCACAGTCAAGCATTGTTTCACATTCCAGTCTTGTGTTTTCAAAACATAAATTCAGCTGCAAAACAAGCTAAAAAAACAGTATTATAATCAGCTCTAAATGAGGTTAAAATGTCTCTAAAAGCAACTTTTGAATATCAAAAGCATTTTTTTGCATTGATGGTATGCCTTATGTAAATTACAAAAGAGTTTTAAATCAGGAACATATTTTTAATATATTCTCTTCAACAGTGCTCAAATGAATTTGGATCTGCAATACCAGAACAAGAAAATTAGTTGTATCCCCCTTACCAAACTGGTGACAGGGTTTTTGCCCTTGGTGGGATTGGGGGAATCTAGCAAGTCAGACAAAAACACTGAGTCAAAGAATTCCATGAGCAGAAACTATTGACCTTTCTTTGCAAGTATCTGCTACCTGCCGCAAAAGCCAGTTTGTCTTGCCAAAGCAGGGTGCTCTTCAAACTATCAGGAGCTCCCACTTGATGCAGGAGTGAAGGAATTCTTCCAGCATGTCTGGTCCAAGATTTCTACTGTTTCCTGGGATGCAGCCACTGTAAAGGATCTAATAAGTGCTGGCACTGCTACTATGAACATGCTAGAAGCATGTAAAAACAAGGAGTTTGAGTTTGACCCATCTCTCAGAGCTCTGTCAATAGCTCAGAAGAAAATCAAAAGTCAACTGGATATTGGAGACTCTACTAGATCAACCAATTTCAACCTGGATCAGATAGTAGTGGGAATGTGTTGAAATCTGGTGGAAGTGGGAGTGGGATTCAATCTAATGGAAATGGGAATAAGGGAAAATCTGCTGTTGGAGGAAGTGTGAGCAGAAGTGTGAGTAAGACTGATGTAAGTGGGTCAATTGGAGGTGGGTCTTATGGCAGTGGAAAAGGGTCTGGATCAGTTGGAGCTGCATCTAGTTGGAGCAGAAGTGAGTCTGAGTTGGGCAAGGGTAGGTCTGAGGTGAATGAAAGTACATCAAGCTCTGGAACTGGATCAGGTGTAATTACATCAGGTGTGAGGAAACCTGATGGGAGTCAATTTGGTGGAAGTGGGAGAATTGGCAGTGGATCTAGCAGTAAGGAGAAAGTAGTCAGAGAGCAGGAGCCAGTACTGAAACTTGCCAAGCCTGCAGCTTCAAGTAATGGAAGCAAGGAGGTGGACTCAACAAAGTCTAGTAACAAAGAACTGGTGAAAAGGAAAAGCCAAGTGGCCACTGGGCAAGTCTCCAAAAAAAGGAAAGTACTGAAAGTACCAACTGAGGAAGAGACTGGAAAAATTCTACACCTAGAAGTGTGGCTGGAACTACTGAAGAGAGAACTCCTATGGAAGATGATGAAGAGGACATGAAGATAAGTGGTAAAGTAAGATTGCCAATAGCTTATATTGATCTTGATTTAGATGAAATGATGAGTAATCATTGTCATCTTTCAAAAATGTAAAAATATTGTGAGGAACAAAACATGACTGAATGAGATGACTCATAAGAACTGATTCTTCCACAAGCACCTCTTCACCATCACTTCCTTCCTCATAATGGGGCTTTTGATCCAAGATGCATTTCAATTGACAAAATCTCCCCTTGATTAAGCTGATCCCAATTTCTACACAGATTTGCTTTTTGGAATGAATGTAATTGTGCTTCACTTGCTCCTCTGTCATTCCTTCATAGATGACGTAAGGAATCATCACGTGTGAATAGAATGTGTAGCCAGTATCACTGACAATGTGGCTATTGGTGGGAAGCCAGCAGTGGATGTTTTTGCCAAAATGAGATGATTGGAAGATTTGCTTGTTGTTTTAAGAATGTCAAATATTGCAAATAAAAATTGCAAATAATCATGTTTGCATCAAATGATGATTTGTGTGCACAATAAAAGTGCCGGCAGTAATAGCCCCTCATAATTGTATGGGTGTTTGATTTCAAACAGGGTGCGATCAATGGCAAGGCTGTTCCCATTCCTGCACTGTATCAGCTGTCATGGAATGTGATTGAGATAAACATAAACTTTAAAATGACAGCCCAGCAATTGCTGCACACATCAGCAGTGTAGTGTACTCATGCAGTTTTTTTTATTTTGACGCTAACTAAAGTAAAGTAGATTGCTCTGTTTTCTCATCTAATGCAAGGGCATGTATGCTCAAATGCGTGTCCACCTTCCCCACATCTTCCTCCTGCCCAATGTTCTCCACATCTTCCACCGGTTCAGAGGAGCCAACATTGCCCACTGCATCCATTGTAATGGATGATTCCGCCACCTGTTCCTGCACCGGCACATCACTAGTCACAACCTTATAGAGACCTATTCGTACTCCTCTTGCTTCTATTGACCCAGACCCAACTGTTGAATAGCTTCGAAGTGTGGAAAGGTGGTGAAGATTCGTTGGATCAGATTTATGGCGAGAAATGGCTGCGTCACTGATGCGACTGGATCCTGCGGTAGATTTCCTTTCAGGTTTGAAGCCCGGGTCCCTGTGGTGGTCCGACAGAAACAGCGGCGTTGTAGCAATAGAAACAATTTGCGATGTTCGTTGAATTCCGGGAGATGCCATCGGTGATGCCATGCCATGCAACGAGATGGGAAAGCTGACGACACTTGCGCGATGATTGACTGTTCCTCCTTCCGTAGTTGTAGTATGACGACTTAGAAGCGAGTATGTGGGCAATCCGCTGCGACAGCTGAGCACGTCCGTATCAACGCCATCATTTTCGAGTAACGGGGTCGACGGCGCTGCTACGTAGGCAGGAAGGTCGTTATTGGAAGTGGAGATTTGAAGTTCCGCATCTCGCTTGACCCGAATCTTCCATGGCACTTCGGCAAAGCGTCTAGAGAACCCGCATGCGTAAGGTGGTCTGTCGTCTTTTCGAATGGACTCCCAGACTAGGCCAAAGGGTTCATCTTCTCGGGTGAACCGCCGCAGCTCCGCTTCGACAATGCGCACGCTCTTTGGCGTCGAATAGGAGAACCAGAGGGAGATGACTATCATGATGAGGCCGCAGAGAATGAGGGCCCACAGCATGGCCGACGAAAACAGGGACACGCATGCGGCGAGAGTGATGCTGAAGGTGCCGTAGATGGAGAACCCGATGACCCGGTACAGCGGTGTGTAGTCCCTCAGGCTCTTGAACCTGGAAAGCTTGCTATTGATTTCTTGGATCCGGGTCACAAACGTCACGGACGGGATCTGAACAGCAGCAGCTGATGAGATCGAGGGAAGTAACAGTGTGAGAATTAAGCTTACAATGGGTTGCAGCGCTGTCGGCATTTGGTCGTCGAACCACTTGCAGCTTTTCTCAGAGTATCTGACGGGGAGCGTTGCCAGCACCGTGTACCGTCTAGCCTGCCGGATGATGAGATTTCCAGCCGTGCTGGCTGGGACTCCGGGGATCGCTGGTTGCGTTGCGTTGTCGGTCCGCAAGGCAGCGCCGCTGAAGTGCAAGAGATGCATCTCGGCCATTGGACGTTGATGAGAAAATTAAGTCCCAAGCGGCCGGAATAACAAAGACGAACTTTTTTTTTATTACACAGTCACTATTTACTACACAGCCAGCCACGCGCTTACTTCTTGTAACTGGGCGGATCTGTCGGGCTTCCAACGGCCTCTGCGTCTTGCGCTCCTTGCCCGCACACGAGGAACCGGGCGTTGGAGTCATCGGGAGGCACATACGGCGGCAGGTAGTCAAGGTCCATACGGCCTCCTCCACACATGTCGCTCATGCCGATCTGAACTCGAATCTTCCACATCTCTGCCGGGCGCACATCCCATGAATACAGCTGCAGCGTGTTCTGTCGAATGGACTTCCATACGAGCGGGATTCCATGGTCTTCGGCGTTAAACCGCTTCAGTTCGTTCTCGACAAACCGGACAAATGATTTTTTCCGGTATGTGAGAGTCATGACGCCTACAACGGCGACCAAGCCAGCAAACACGGCGCCCCAGAGAACGAACGACGATACTGCGAGAGACACAGAAGAAAGGGGAATGTTTTCATGAGACGCGAGGTGGATGGATTGATCAGATACGTGGAGTACCTTGCGAGAGACACAGGACCAGGGCGATTGTGTATCCCGTGAACGAGCAGAAGACGAAGCTGCGCACCGTGGACGAGTAGTCGCGCAGAGTCCAGTACGAGGCCAGCCGCCTGTTGATGACCTGCATGCGCGTCGTGAACACGTCGGCGGAAATCTGTTCATAATAAAGACAATTTAAAATTTTACGGCGTTCGGTGAATCTGATTTTGAGGGCAGCAGCATCGTCAATATAAACACAAACGCACGACTTGCTCGAGCTCGAACGGGATTTCCTCCTTAAAGAACTGCTTGGACGACGAGGCGTAGTCGCAGTGGAGCGACACCGACGCCGGGAACGACACGAGCGGATCGATGCGCACCGAGGACTCGGCCAGGCGGGAGTGCCGCAGCCCAAGCATGTCGATGGCGTCTTCTCTGTGCCGTGCGGGCACGAGCAGCGGAGACCCAGTGTCGTGGTGTGTGTTGTGCGGAGGAATGGTGCTGATGTACAACTCCATCATGTGCTGCGGCGATAGTGCTTGAACGGGGGCAAGAGAGCGTGGATCCAGCGTCGGATCGGCTGATGGATGAATGGATGAACGAATGCTGGATGGTGATGCGGCGTCGGAGCGGGCAGACGGTCGCTCTCTGTGCTGTGTGTTGTGAAGGACTCGCTCAAGCTTCACCGGTGGCGAACAAGAACAATTGAAGATAATAAAAAGTTGAGGTCCACTTCGAAATTCATTTCAGGCGACGTCTTCACGCGCCTCCCGCTCCAAACAACAAACACGCACTTCCCACACTCACTGACAGGCCCAAGGTGCGTCTTGTGCGCGTTTTGCGTTTCCAAAAATAGTCTCATTAAGCTTTCCAAATTTGCTTCAACATGGCAACCAGCGCTCTCGGGGTCCTTTTCATCGTTGCGGCCCAAGCTTCACCGACTGGACCAATTCACAGCTACGCTAATGAATCTAACCTACTCTGGCCAGACTCGTGCCACGAAGCTGTCGCCGCAAAGCCTCCGTTTGCCTCAAACTCCTGGCCCTTCATTGCCATAACAACCATGGCTGTCCTTGCAAGCGTTCTGAGCATATCAACCGTCATCATGCACTGTACAAAGCTCACTCGCGTGCGCCAACAGCTGTTTGTGATCCTCATCGTCTGCTTTGTCCCTGTGTACGAGGCCTACTCTTGGATGTCCTTCACAACAACGCAAGACTGGCAAGCCATCAACTTTAACATTCTTCGCGACTTGTACGATGCCGTAGTTGTATTTTCATTCTACTCTCTCCTGCGGCTTTATATTGGCGACAACGAGCGCGAGCAACGACTCATTCTCGAACGCCAGTCCGAAATCTCGTTGCCTCCGCTTCTCATGTTTCAGTACCGATATGACCCCTCGGACCCCAAGTTCCTGACACGGAACAAGGCGTGTGTGTACCAGTTTGTAGTCTTGAAGCCGCTGGTGACTGTCGCTGCGTTGTGTGCCCAGTTCTTTGGCGTCTACTGCGCTGGAACGGGGAGCTTAAAGTACGGCCACGCGTGGTACTTGCTCGTCACGTGCATGAGTCTCACGCTTGCCATGTTTTCCATCTTTACGCTCTATATGGCCGTGAAGGAGGAAATCAAGTCCCACAATCCAGTACAAAAGGTTCCCCACCCTTCAAACAATCCTTAACTCCACCCGGACCAAAGTATTTTTTGCTAACTATTTTTTTTTTTTTTTTTAAATGCCGCAGTTCTTTTCCATCAAAGCTGTCATTATTATTGGCTTCCTGCAGACTCTGTTACTGCTGACCTTATCCAACCGCGGCAAAATATCTTTTCCAGCCGGTTGGGACCTGGCTCGGATGGACGCGTTTGTGACAGCCGCCGAGGTTCTGGCTGTGACTCCGTTTCTTTGCTACTATTTCTCACACAGGGAGTACGAGCAAGTAAAGTCCACATGACGCGTCATTCAAAAAAAGCAAGCTTGATTGCATCCCTCTTCCCATAATATACTGCCCTTAATATTCTTTTTTTTACTAAATAAAACGACTGTCTGTTGGTGCATATGGCTACTCTCTCTCTAACTTTTTTCCATCATCCCCATTCGCCCTTCATCATTCCTCTGGCAACACTTCCATCAAATCTGATATCCGTATGTACAAGTTACTCTCAGAAACACGCTCCCGAATCCACTTGCGAACCTCCTGAACCCCCCAAATTCCAAACGACCGGCACAAATCCACCTCCTTCACAAATTCAGTCATGGCAACCGTAAGTCCAGCAGATGCTTGCCCCTTCCGCAGCGCGCTCATGTCGCTGGTGCTCGAGAATCTGCGGTCAGAGGACCGCATCCCGGGACTGACGTCACCCAAGTTGAGCGATTCTTCCACTTTTGATGCAAGATCGTGATGGTTTGAGGATGAGTCGACAATGATTTCGGGGAATCGGGATTGAATTGTTCGTGTCCATCGGTTTAGGAAGCGGTCCACATCCGCAGCACACGTTAATTCGTTTGCAAACAAAAAGTCGTCTTCGTTCGCATTCACTTTGTTGCCAGCTTGATGGATGCAAAGCAAGATTGGAATGCGAGATGACCATTCCTATCAATTATAAAAAAAAGTTGACGTTAAAATAAGAGCAAACAACAACTTTTCAAACGTACCCGAATTTCCTCCAAGTTTCTCAAAACTTCTCCAGACGCATCTCCATTAAAATGGCAAAACAACAGCGCAACACTCGCAACACCTCCAAACCGCCTCATGGCCTGATCCAGCCCCAACGAAGTACTATCAGACCCCGGAAAATCCGCCACAGCAATCTGACCGTACGGAAACACGCGCACACCACTGGTATGCTCGTAAATCCCCCGCCTGACTTCTCGCCCTTTCAACACTTTTGGAAACTCCTTGTTCACATGATGAAACAGTTTTCGAGCTGCCGTGGTCTTTCCAGCGTCTTGGGTGCCAACAAACGCAACAACAGTTTCTTCAACAATCAGTTTTCGAATGCGATGCACTTGTCGAACCATATCAACCCTCTTGGCAATAAGTCCCAGACAACTTTTGGTTGCCCGATCAAACCGTTTCCCGCTTCCAAAATACTCTTGAGAAAAGAGCGCCCCATACCCAGCATCAGAACTGTCCCAGTTGACCCAACGAGTTGGATCCGTTCGAACTTCCGTCTCTCTGCTGAAACCCAAGTTCTGCAGCCGTTCTTCAATCGCCCGCTCGTGGGTATGTGCGTTCAGAAACTCGAGCTTTTGCGATGACCCAACACCAATCCACTTGACAAGCTCCATTAATAAGAATCGGTATTGGTTGTCTTGCTCCTTCTGGACGGCATGAATCACCTTGTCACCAAGGCCTAACGGCCCAACGGCAGTTGAAGTCAGGAAGCCCATTCCAATTCCTGCAGCAATTACTGGCGCCTCTGGAATCAGCAGACCAATAGACAACGCAGTCACAAGCCCTGTCACGACACCCGTACCAACGACAAAATACATGGATGGTTCCAAAGTGATGTCAATTTTTGAACACAGCACTTCCAAGAAACGACTGCAAATCGAAGTGGCTTCTTCCATTGCAGCCATTACTTGCAACGCCTGGCTCTTTTCTCGTGCAGTGTCTTCAGGCGTCGGGTCCAACGGCACAGGCGTGTCCTCAACACCCTCAACAAAGTCCTCCTTTTTGCCTTCCGGGAAAGCATCAATATGAGCCAGAAACTCAATCAACTCTGACATTTTACGCTTAGGTGGCTGAGAATGATGCCCTCCTGGTGTTGCGCTCAACCCTTTCCCATTTTTGGTCCCAGCCCCGCCGCTGCTGCTCAGCCCTTTATCCACAGTTCCACCGCCAAACCTTTGCCGTGTGGGGGAAGAGTTTGCAGAACGAGGACCTCTCGAAAACACTTTTGCGGGACACAGTTCCTCCAGTTTCGCAAACGCGGCTTTCACAATCGCAAGCCGTTTTTGTACGTCAGGTTGAGGAGGGAAACCAATTGCTTCTGCACGAAGTTCGTGCGATCGATTGATCACGGCGCGCTTGAATGCGTTTATGCAAACATCAAATATGGTCCCGTCGGCGAGCTGGTTTGGATGCCCTGTATTCACAGAGGTTCCATCGGGGCTTTGACTGTTGGAATCGATGGTTATCATGGACTATGAAGGAAGCAGGTTTTAGCAAAAATGACAATGCTCAGGTTGATACATGATCCACAAACCGTAATCCGTCGAACTATGGGTCTTGCCCCTTCAAAAACCGGAGTCACAGATATCGTTGCCATATTTCCTCTGGTTGGAAGCTTTTCAACAGCCGAGTCGATCGTTGCTGTAACAGAAAAGCGTCAGAGAAACGCAACCAATCAGCGTAAAGACAGCGCTAACCTTCAACCACCATCTTCTGTTTGGTTGTAGCAACAACATTGTGAAATCGCAATGGCTCCACAAAAAATCCAGTCAACAGAATCCCCTCCTTCATGTCAATGAAATCCAAATTATGCCCAACAATATCCAATTTGACTCTTCTCGGTGCTCCAGGGGTGGCTCCAAGAACCTGCTGTGCGCTCACATCTCGAATGTCGGGACACAATGCGCTAAAGACGAGCTCCGGCACCAATTCGTCCGTATTTGCATTCAATGGCGGGTATTGGAATTGGGTTTGGATTGGAGTTCCATGTTTCGTGTTGGTTGCGCTGCTTGATTTAGATGAGCGAGGACTTGATTCGGGAATCCATTCTGGGAAACTGGATCTGGATGGACTCGCTGAGGATGATGATCCCAAGGGGTTTTGCTGTCTCCAAAATGCGCCGTGCAAGGGTCGTAGTGAGTAAGTTGACGTCAATGCGTGAAGGTAGGCGGATGAAGTGTGATCATGATGGAGATCTGAAACAGTGACGGTGGGCTTTGATGCAAACTCGCGAGCAATTGTCTGGAAATGTTGAATAACAGCTTCCAAAGAAGAAGTTGAATCGGGAGTTTTCAGATACTGAGCAAGCTTTCCTTCTGATCCGTACTTTTTGCGTAAAAATATATAGCGGCCTGTGTCAACAAGAGTCATTAAGATTTTTGGAAGTGTTGCTGGAAGAGTGGCAATCACGTACCAATAGGTTTATAAGTTAGAATGGGCTTCTGTATGATTACACTGAAGAACATATTCCACAAGTATCCACCAACAACGACCCCCAAGGCAGTTGACGCTGGATATCCGATAGCTGCACCAGCCGCGCCAATCAAGGGTCCAATTTGACGAACAATTGCATCGAGATCAATGCCGGCAGCTTTTCCAGTCACAGAAGTAATTGCTTGCGTGGAAAGACCGCCGATGCTGGACATGGCGCCAGGAATCACATCACCATCGTTGACCACGTTCAAAAAGCGTCTGTGCAGCCCGCGCTCGGTCAGAAATAAAGAAGCCGCTTCGTTCACAACAAACGGAGAGGCGAACGCAAATGATCGCACTTCGGGAACTTTGGCTTCCCAGTTGATGGATGTGTCCATGGATTGATTGACTTCTTCGCCAGCATCGTCCGTGATCCCGTTTCGATACAAATGCAGCAACAGGACCAAATGCGCAATGGCCCCCCCGCGTGAATGTCCACATAGAATAATGTCAGTGTAGCCCAAACTCTGTAATGCGCCAATAATGTCTGGAACTTTTTCAGCAATGTCCAGGTAGCCCGAGTGGCAACCGAGAGAACTCAGCGTGGGCAGTCCGTTGATTGTTCCTGGTAGAAACGACAGCGCCTGCCGAATGTGGCTCCAATCCTTTGTTCCACTGAACGCGACATAGGCCTTTCCGTCAGACGCACCAGGGCTTGACGGCGGCCTCAGACCAATTACATAGCCTTCTTCATCGCTGCTTGGTGCACTGAGAATATAAATGGGTTTGGCGTAAGTGTCGATTGATGGGAAATAGAGACACGGGTCAATTTGGACTGCACCGGATGAGCACTTGAGCAAATTGGTGCATGGCTTTACGCTCGCGCAGGTATGTCATTGGGTCTGCTTTGTACATGCATCCACTGAGCAGAAGGGCCTGGACAAGCTCGTCCGCCTGTTTAGTGGACGTGCGGTGGTCGTTGTCTTTCGCAAGGGTGGAGAACTTGTAGCAGCCGCCACGCTCCTCGACAAACGTTCTGTCGGGATGGTTCCACCTGGTGTTTGTTTAAGATAGAGCGTGTGGCTGTGAGTTTTACGCGCGAGCATTGATTGCAAGGGCGTGATTCCGTGGGAACACAGCATCGGAAACAGCGTGGATACTTACGGGTCAGTCAGAACAAGTCCAAACAGAATGGACTGCACGAGCTCCAGTCCGACGGCGTGTGGAATCAGTGCCGCTTTTGGGTGCTGGCGGCATTCATCGTCAGAGAGCAGACGGAAGGGTCTTCCTGTGAGACGCGGGGGTGTGTGTGTTGGTTGGTGGTTGGTGTGCTGCATGTGTCCTGTCTCACCGTCGAGGTATGAGTTGCTCAGTGACGGCTGAACACGGCCAAGCGACTCGGTCGACGCGGTTGCGGCCCAAGCTGAAGTCACGTCCATCAGGCGTTCAATTTGAGGCAAGGTCTTTATAATAAAAATCAGAAATGCTTTTACTGGTATTTGTTCATGTACTTGAATCAGAACTGAAGCATGAGATAGACCGTCATCTTGTCCTCGAAACACTCGCTGACGCGTATTCTCCACTCCACCTCTTCGGCAACGTCCACCTCCACCCACTCATCGTCCTTGTCGCGCGTCCGCATCGCCGATATCACTCCGCCACTTCGTTTCATCACCTTGGCCAGCTTCTTCTCCAGCATCATGAGCACCTCGCTAAACGGAGTATTCCGCCTTGATATTGTAATCGATACCACCGTGTCTTTGTCCACATATGCTTTCACTGCAAACTCATCATCAACCGCACCTCTTGCGCCTTCTTTCCCAGCTGGCAGTGAACGCTGACTTTCTTTAAGCGACGGCTTCGATGGAACATTGATCTTGAAAGAATATGGGTTATGGTTTGGGTCTGGCAACTCGTCCGTGTAGATGGCATGTTGCTCCGCAAATCGAGCTCCCTTCAGACGCGCTTCGCCACCTGCATAATCAAATTGCGGCATTTGCTCCTCCTTGTTGGTATTGCGACTTCGACTCAGCGTTTTTGGGTAGGCTGCTGCACTCGCCGCTTCCTTGTCGTTGTTGAACAATGGTGTAGGTGGCGGCAAAAGATACTCCGTGTCGCTGTCATCCGATAAATCACTGCGAGTCCGTTTTGGACTGATGGGTGCTCCAAACGCTAAAGGACTCGATGTAATGGCCATGCTGGTAGTCGTCACATTGGGCAGAGTTCTGCTGGAAGCTCCACGCGCAAACCCAAGAATCGTTCCGAAAATGCCTCGTTTTGGCGCTTCTTGTTTTGTTTCTTGCGCGAGTGTGGTTACTGATACGGGAGGAGGAGGTCCTAGACTTATCACCACTGGCCCTTGCAATGGTTTAGGTTGAGTATCGCTCTCGGGAGAAATAATGGGGGACGGTGCCTCCTTTTTCGAGGTGTTATTGCTGCTCACGCTACCGTTGCTGTCACCGCGCGGATTGATTGAATTCATCCTCGTCCGGGTGGGAGGCATGGGTCTGTTGAGTGATTGTGATAGCCCTTGGCGGGTAAGGTTATCGTACGATGCGGATCGTTGTGGAGGCTCATCAAATGAGGATGAGCGGGTTTGATATTCTGAAAGAGAAGAAGGAGTTGAAACTGGTGCTGATATGAGTGTGCCGGCAATTGAAGGGGATGTGGCGCGGATGGTGCTGCTGTTGATGGGTCTGGCCTTGATGTCTCGTTCAGGAATGATGACACCGCTGCCGCCTTTACTTTTGGAGATACCGCCACTTTTGGCTTGAAGCGGGGAAGACGACGGAGAACCCGTTGCAGAGGCATTTGCAGATGAAGATAGATTTTTGCGCGACATTGAAGGGGATGGCAATGTTGATGGTGAGTTTGAAATCTGAACAGAGGGTGAGACTGGCGCTTTCTCTGATCCAAGCGGGCGATCAGATTTTGAATCTTCTTTCTCAGCTTTGTCGGCCTTTACACGGGGCTTTGGAGCCTTCAGAGTGACTGGCGGGTTCGCACGGGAAATTGAAGATGCAAGAGGCGAGCCACGCATGCGGCCAACGTTGTCTATCCAATCGGTAATCTTGGAAGAGTCCGGGGCCGGAGACAAGGCCGGAGACAAGAGCGATGCAGTGGGAGAATGCGGTGAAAATGCTGAAATGGATGAAACAGAGTTCCTGCTGCTTGATCGGCTGGTGATTGTAATGGGAGGAAGAACGAAGGCACCGTTTTCGCTGTTTTCTGCATCGAGCTTGTCCTTGGCGCTGCTGCCGCCCTTTCTCGCCTTTGCAAAGTGGGCCCTTACTTCTTTCAAGGTTGGGCTCTGAGGGACTGGAGAAGGCGGCATTGAAGACGGCGATGGAGACGGAGGAGCGTTCAGCTTTGAGCTGTTCCTGCCTGGGATGAGCGGCTTCGTTGACGAAGCGGATGCTGTGCTCATGCGTGTCTCGCTGTCTGTGTCGAGAGAGTGTTGGAAGGATGTATGGACGCAGTTGTGGTTGGTGGTTGGGTATGTGTGCGTGCGTGCGTTGCGTGTTCTGTGAAAATGCAATTTGTTTGTGTTTGCTCCTTCAAAATGAAATAATTGGCAAAGATGAAATTTGTCGTTCGTTTCGTTGCCCTGAAACACGCTCTTGCTTTGCTTTGCTTTGCGTGGCCCGCGCGAGGCAGCCGAGGAAACACGCGCCAACAAGCGCACACAGCCGTGCTGCTCGTTGCTTCCACAGAAACCTGTCTCTCTCTTCTCTTCGCTTCTCCTCTCTCACGGCATCCTCTCTCACTGTCCATTTATCCCAACTCTCAACCCACTCTCGCTACTCTGTCCCAGTCTTGGAAACAACAAATGCGATGGCGCAGTTTACGTTGAACCGCAGCTGACTACGAACCTGTGTTTAAATAAGCTTTCACAAATCGGATTTGACTTCAAATGATCACCACTCAAAACGAAGCTGCCGCAACGCAACGCTCTCCGCACAGCGCTCTCGCCGACTACGAACTGAAGCCTTTTGACTTGGTCTTGTTCGCTGGAACGGACGCCGTGGCAAAGTTCATCAAAAAGGTGAATTGACCTTCTTCCACAAAGCTGACACAAGCCCCCCTTCCCAACTGGTCAATCACGCCTGACTACTCCTCCCCACAAAGATCACCTTGCACGAGGTTGTCCCGAGTCTGGCAGTTCCGTTTCACCGGCTGTGGACCCATGCAGGGATGGTTATCGACAAGTCCGTCTTACCGCTCGAGTGTCTAGAGGACAACAAGCTGTACATCTACGAGTCCATCTTTGCTGGAGAACTTCTCGGCCTTTCGTTCAGTAAAGTTCTCGCCATCGATCATAAGGTTGAGCCTGGAGGCAATCACCTGGGTCCTCAGATTCGGGACTTGGAAGCCGTTGTGAATGAGAGTGATTGCGATATTGGAATCTGCCCTCTCTCGCCTGAAAGTAGGGTGCTCGTAGAGCGACACTTGGCTGCTGATGGCGCCTTCATGATGGACGTGCACAAGCGCTACTTTGATTACGGTTACCCAATGACGAACCTGACCAAAGTCATTGGTTCTGCGTCCGATCAGCTGTACCGAGATCTGAAAGGCTGGTCAAAGACTTTAGGATTCGGGCAAGGCGAGAGGTGAATATCGTATTGGTTCAATTTTATGTTGATCTAACATGGCCCAACCAAACTCTGCTGGTTTCAGCAAAGAAATCTTTTGCTCAGAGCTGGTATCTCAGATCTACAAGGAAATGAAGCTGCCCACGTTTGCTGATGCTGATCCAGCGCGGTTCTCACCTTTGGAAGTGGAGGTAGCAAACGAGTTTAGCGGGCTTGTTTTCTACGCCAAAGAGGGGGGAAGGAACCTGTTGGAAAACGGCAGACGGATACCAACTAGCATTGGGTAAGCTCATGCCAATTGATAAAGGACGCCTCACACATTCACTCACACAACACACACACACACGTACACACCACTCACTAACTTAGCGCCAAAATCACGCCAAAGTCAGTCAACTCAAACGAGACCCTACACACATCCTCATCCCACTGGTTAAAAATCGGTCCAAGCCAAGGTGTCCCCGAACGCACACCTTCCGGCCAGCGACCCACATTTGGAGGACTCGATATCGGCGGCCAAGAACTGTACCTCGCCCGTGCGTCCATTGGAAACGCTGTGCTCATTGGCAAGATTCAACGTGGCTGGGATAAACCCGTTGTGAGCTACTTTGACCGTGAAGTGCCGATTGGGTTTGAACATGAATTGCTAGTATCGTATGAAGGGTTAGAGTGGAGGGCGGCTGAAAATGGAGTGATTCCTGAGGGTGCGTTGCCTGTTGGGAGGGAGGAGGATGGGAAAATCATTTATGCTGCTCGCGGAGAGTTGCGTTATCAGACAAAACAGTTTTTGGGTCTGAGGATTGGAAAGGAAGAAATCACGCTTTGTTTGGGAAAGATTTCGGAAGGGGGAACGGAAGGAGCGCACATGACATTTGACGGCGATTTGGTCTTTGTTAAAAAGTACCAAGTTCTGTGTATGAGGTGACCCAACTGACTGACGCGAGTTTCGCTGAGAAAACAAAGAAGAAATAAAATCAGACGTTTTAGTGACAATTTCGAACACAGCTCCGCCACGACGAACCATGTCCAGACACCATCAAAACACGCATTTGAAGACGCGTCAAAACTGCACCTTTTTGTTGTCCAAGAGATTTGGACGCATGGGCGTCATTGTGAAAAAAATCCGCTGCTGATCGTCCTGACGTAAAAGTACCCTGGCCCCACAACACCCAAGACGGAAAAATGCGTCCGAAAAAAACGTTTAAGTCACGCTCGGACATTTCCCAGTCTTGGCAACTGCCACACGCATCTGATGGAAAACGATCAGTGCGTGCATACGGTAACTGTCCTCTTTGCTTTTAGCTTTGGGTCACGATCAAATTGTTTTGAGTCCCGAAATCTTGGAGCTGATGGACTCGCGAAAGAAGAAGGTGTTCCCTCGTTAACCTACTTTGGTAACCCTGCCGTTGTCGCAGAGTGACGGAATGACTCCCTCAAAACACGATGGTGCCAAGGGAGAAGGCTTAATTCCATGTGTCAAGATGCCTACCGACCAGAATGTATCTTTCATGGCTGCAACGGGTATGTCTTTGGCTTCTAACTTCAGACCACCTGCTCTGCCAAAGAGGCGCTACCTTCCTCACACGAGCTTGGCTGCCATCGAAAAT
>QEAP01000540.1:0-15373 GCA_006535975.1 Chytriomyces confervae | reverse complement strand
GTCGAAATGTACAAAATCCACCGCAGCATGGTCGCATCCGTGATTGCAGGGTTGTTCACCATCCCTTTAAGCGCCGACGCATCCGTTTCCAGAATCAAAGTTGGACACCCAAACACCTGCACGTAACACCGCTTCAAGTTCCTGACGCACGCGCACAACTCCCGTTTTACCTGTGGATAGTTCCTTTCGGCCTTGTTGAAAAGCCCGGAATAAAAGGAGATAGCAAACCTATTCCCATTCTCGTCGACTTGGCCTAAACAAGCTCCGAAGGCACGCAGTGGGCTATTTCCAATACTGTTCCATACAGATTAATGACATACTGTTCAATACGGATTAATGGCAAAATCCGTGCACAAGCCCAACTGTATCTAGCACTGACAACCCAGCCATATCAATGGCTGGTGCGATTTTCATTGGCAAAAATGCTTCCATTGGCCAGAATTTGACAGTCACCAGAATTGTCACTGCCAGGGAATTAAGCATCTCTGGACGGTGCACAATTGCTGGGGAGATTGCAGCACAAAGAAATATGACAGTGGACGGCTCATTCTACGCAAAAACCCAAGTGAATGCTGATGGAACCTTGGATGCAACAGGAGATGCTTCATTTCAACAGAAGTTGAAGGTTCTAGTTGTCTTGCAGACGGAACTGTCAGAAACCAAATTTTATGATGCAATAGCTTTATAAGATGTTGAGCGCTTTACTCCGCGCCCCAGGGAAACTGCATCAAATTTCAAAACATATTATCATCTCTTTCGGAATCGTTGATCCTCATCGCTTCCATAGCCCCCTTTTCTCTTACTTGCAGGAGCTATACCAAACCGCCCTCTTCCCCTTCCGCGACCCTGCAACGGAGTTACAAAGATGTGAATACTCTGTTGATAATATGATCTGATGAACAAATAACCCACCCTGAAGGATCCCCCCTGGTCGAATTCTTGAATAAAGACATTTGCAGTTGAATGGCCAGGATTCATAATTTGTTTGTCTTGCAAAGAAATGGGGACCATGCGCGATTGACCAACAGGAACTGGCAGAGGGAGGCGTCGGAGTCCATCCAGGATGTCCGATAATGGTAATATAGGACCTAGTGTTGAAGTGAGATTCATCAGACAAGATAGCAATGTATCAGTTTTAACGAACCATTGTATGAAGAAGCTGGCGGAAGTCGGTCCAATAATTGCGCAATACATTCAGCAACAAGCATTGTCGCGGGTGCACTAGAAGGATGCTCTTGTTCTTTTGCTTGCTGTTGTTGTTGCTCCCGCTGCTGCAAAATCTGGACTTGCGATTGTGGCATTGGCTGCTTCTGCTTCATTTGCTGAAGTTCCTTATGCACTTCATTTGGTGGAATAAATGGCAAAACTTTCTCTGGTGTCACTTTGTCAGGGGCCTCCGGCTTGTAGGCGGTCCATTTGTTTAGTTCAGGAGTGACAATGTTTTCAGAGTGGACAGGGTCTAAATTCGTCGGGCGTGAAAACGAGGAGAGGTCAATATTGCCAGATCTTACGGCCGTTGCACCTCCCATTTTTGATGATCTGGCAATGGCTGAATGGCCTATAATGCGATATACGGTATTTTCAGCATGGCCGTTTTGTGAAAGAAAAAGAATGCAATCTACCGCTCAACCCAAGCTCTTCCTGCCCAATGAAATCAATGTCCAAAAATGCCCATCTATCTGCCATGCTCCGAACCGCAAGAGGTGTATCGACATCTTTGAAGAAAGTGAAACACGTTAAAGCAAGACTGCAAACGACAACAAGACACACACCTTTGGAAAATGCCTCTTTCATACGCGACTCCAGCTTCAAAACATTCGCAAGCTCGCCATGATTAACTTCGTTTGAAAGGAATTTCGACCAGATATCTCGCGCCTGTTCGGGCTGCAATACCGTCAAGGCTCGTTCAAACAGGGCCCGCGCGTCTTTCCCAATTGACTGAAATCAGATGGTGGAATACAATTGAGTGCAATTCAGAAAAAGACTCACTGTTCTCATCATTCATTTGAATGAGGAATGACAGGTACTCAAGCACAAACTCTGGGCTGGCGTTGTCTTCAGCAAAGACCTTCATTCCAGCTTCAAAGATTCTGCATGCGATTCCAACGTCTTTACTGGAGTAGTACTCCATCAACGCTGCGATTATCGTGGTTAGAATTTCATTCAAATTGAGTGCCTTAACTAACCTGATGCAACATAGACGTGATAGGTGCAAAGCTCGGATTTTTTAGCTTGCTTAAACAAGTTACGCGCTGCTTTCACATTCTGCACTGAATCATTAAATATGCCGGCAAGTGAATGAGCAAAGAATTAACTCACTTCCGATCTCCTCGCTACACGCATATAGACGACCCAAACGAGACTCCATGCTTGCTTAACTTTTCCGATTTTTCTTTTTCGAGCCACTTCCACTTTAGTTTCAATCTCTTGGTTCCTTTCCTTTTCCTTTTCGCGCTCCTCTTCTCTCCGTTCACCATCCCATTCTGCAGAATTCCCTGTAGCCACCACAGACGAAGCCGCTGCGTCACTCCCGCCACGCAACAGTGCCATCAACGTGTCTCTTTCTGCATCGTACTTCTGATTCACTTCGACGACCCACGATTCAAGATTTGTCAACAGGTTATCGAACACTTTGCTAATCTCTGAGAATTCCCGTTTGCGGCTTTCTTCCAGTTCAGCAAGAGCGAAACTCAGAAGGAGACTAGTTTTGTTCCAAATCAGCAGGAGATTATTTTATGAAGTCAATCAATAAAATCACTCGAACCTTCGTGGGAGTGCTTCCACTGCTTGCTGAAGAAGTGCGGCTGCTTCATCAAGCTTTCCCAATTCGATCAGGTATCGCGCTGCGTCATACCAGAGCTCAGGGAAAAACCGCATCATCAAAAGAGCTGACTTATAAGCGTACATTACGCGTGCAGAAACGATTGATGGATCTTCAAGACGCAGTGGATTTGTTTTTTCCCATGATATGTATTTTTTCCAAGCTCGGAGCTGTAGATGAGGAGTATTTTCAGTAAACATCGAACATTCTGGAGATTTATCTTCAGTTCAAAAACACTTGCCACTTCTTGATCTGCTTCAGACCAGGTTGTTGGTGTTGGCATCCAAGTTTTCGAGGCAGCGTCGATCACGGCAGTTATAATTTTCATTTCACGGTATGCAGTTCTTGCGGTCATGTACAGGGCTGATCTTTCCGACAGTAGCTTTTTCGCCTGAAAAAAGGGGGCATATATACAGCTTTAGAGTAACGACAAGACGATTTCGAGAATTAAGTGCGCGGGGAATGTTTTAATTAATGATTGATTGAGCCGCCGCATCTTCGAACACGGCGTGCTTTACAGAGCGAGTACGACCGGGCAACGGAGAGATGGGTGAGATGGGTACCGTTAATTTATTGAGACTGTTTTCGAAGGCGTCATACTCCTTCCAAATGGCTTCGATGTTGGTCAGCGGTATCGAAAGAGCTTTGTGAAACACTTTTCGTTGCAGGTCCATCATTTGCTGGAGTTCGAAAGAATTGAGGCCCTGGATGAAAGAAAGTGATTCAGTTCGCGTCGTTAATGCAGTAAATGATGACATACATCCAAGTTCTTAATATATTTAAGATAGTCAAGCCATATATGCCCCGACTCTCTGTCGAGTCCCACATTCGAGAGAACCAGTTCAAACGCCTTTAGAACAAAACGGTTCTCAATTCTGGCAGATCCAATTCATAAACGGCAAAAGACTCACCTTCAGGATCGTTTTTCGCGCCTCTTCCTTTCGATCAACGGGTGCATTTGAATGGACGCTTTTGATGTAATCGAGGTACTTTTCCCAAACCGGAACGGCAACAACTGCGCGCAGACACCGCGTAAACAGGGCCTCAAGCTTATCGTACGCACGCATGCGAGTTTCGAAAGCAATAAACTCGACCCAAATGCGAGTCTGAGATCAGATGAAAAATACGTCAATAAATCCGAATAGTCAAAACAAACAAGATAAATACCACGGAAGGAAACACAGCAACGTATTCTTCGATCGCCTGCCGTGCGTCGTTACAGTCCCCGCTGTCGTCCGCCCTTTTCATGCTCTCGTCGACATATGCGCGCCACACGCTTGCATCCCACTTGTCGATATGCGTCTGTGCCTTCAGCTGCTGCAGCTTGTCGGTGTCCGGCGCTGGTGCTTGCGTCGCAGGTGCCGCATCCAGGACTGAGACCCAGGCGCTCATTTTTGCTGTAAAATATGAAGCAGCATATTTATATTTACGAAATAATTAACTGCCGTGATTTTAAGTAAACAATGACTTGTCACAAATGCTCAAGACCATCCATTCTCGGGCGCCTTCTTCGCACAGCGTAAAAAGACCCCAATCTGCTTCATCAAGATCTACCACGTTACCAGGAGAACCCACACTATCAAGCAGCATCATTTCCCACAATCCTGCGAACGGTTCTCGCGCACAACCGCGTCTCCTCGCAAACTTACTGGCCACAATCAAAGACGAAAGGAAGCTTCTAAAGAATCCGCAACCGACAGACCCGGAATGTCTTCAGATATACAGTGAAGCATTCGGTGAGTTTGACGTGTATGTCCCATCAAACTGAATTTATTTGTTGCTTCGCAGAGCTCTTTATCACTGAGTTCAAAACATACGAACCTGTCTTGAGCGAAATCAAGCGCACCTATGACGCGACCATCGAGGCCCAGCGTCTCAAAATCAATCAACTGGAGCCATTCCGTTCGAAAATTGACATTTTCAAGTACGAAGCCACACAGCAACTGGAGCAACTTCGCAATGAGCAAGAATCACGTATCCGCCAATTTCAAGCGGCTTGCAAGTCCCTCGAACGCGATAAATCTGCTTTGGAAACCGAGATATTGAATCTGAAGGGATACGCCCAAAGCCTTGCTCAGGAACTGCGCGAGCGCGATCTGGCCACGTCAGACGAAGACGCGCTTCGAAAACAGGTGCATGAAATTCAAGAGCAAATGGAAATTGCTGAAACAGTCATGCATGAAGAAATGCTGCGCCGTGAAGAAGAAATGGACCGCAAAAACAGGTTGTTTGAACAAAAACTGGGCGAATGTCGAACTCTCTCCAAAGAAAATATGCGCTTGCGTTCTGAAATGGCTGAGATGGTTCCGCAATCGACGCAGCAGACCTTTGAGACAGAAATTGAGAACTTGAAAAATGAAACGCGGGACCTCACCAAAAGTCTGGAGTATGTGGTACTTCCATCTCATGCATTTTATACAAGTGTCTTCTTGTAGTGTTAAATGGTAGTTTCAACAGAAAGCCGAATACGAAAAATGTGCCTATAATCTGACAATGAAAACATCAATCATCAAAAAGATGGAGCTCAACAACACGACTTTTCCTGATTGGGAACTTATAATTTACAGTTGCTCGGGGAGTATTCAAGACTGGGTTGCAGCATGCAAAGGGGCTGATTGCAACGAAAGCATCATCATTCTGATGAGACAACTGTTAATGGTGAACCGCATTTCTTTCCAGGCGGCTTTTATTTAATTCCCCTTTTATTCCAGATGAAAACTTTGAAAAAGTCCCCAGAAGCCCAGCACCTGACGAAAGAGTAAGTTAAGTTTTGACGTCAAGTCTCCACAGGCTCACTTTCGCTCATTCGAAAACAGGGAAAATATGGAAACAAAACCAGCAGCATCAACCCCAAAGCAAGTTTCGGACGAATCCTTCTTTGTTGGCTTGGGAATCGGTGGAAATGTTCCCAAGTATTTGCGGTAAGTGAAACTCAATGCACTCATGACAGGACTGAATGTAACTCGCAAATATATTCCCAGATTCAAGGGCAAAGTGACGAATCGCCATTTATCTCAAAAAGATACCGAGGTTCTTATCAATGATATTTGGATTGCCAAGATGGTTCATGACGCGAATCCGAAAAACAACAAGGTTGGATCTGACAAAAATTCAAATTTCAATTCACTGACACCCCCAGTTAACAAACATCACCCCAACAACCAGAATCTTCAAGACTTTTTATTTTCGTTCCTCAAGAAGCGGTTTGGCTCACAAGAAGTTGTCGCGGAATGGGGATACAACTTGTTCCACGGATCCAAAAAATATAGCACGCAAAGCCCAGATTGCAAGCTATTTCAACAAGTTCTTGAAGGTAACTTTACTTGGTAGTACTTTTTCTAGCGAATTCTCCTACAAACTTTTCCACGGTTCGCAGGGCAAACTGATGAGGAAGTATTCCATGCACTCCAAGAGACCCTTGAGCAGTTGAAGAACGCATTTTACAAGCTGGATATGTCACTGCATGAAAAGTCTCAAGGCTCAGTCCCAAAGTATAATTGCGAAGCCTTATTCAAGGAATTTTGGCCGGAAAAGACCGCACTTCAGATTTTACAGCTGCAAAACGTGATTCTCTTCGTCCTTCTTTTAATCCCCTCGTGTTTTTAAACAAGCAAAATCCCCAGACTCTCGACGCTGACCAAATTGGAGATAACGTTTCGTATTCCTGGATATTCAATCCCGAATCAGATGGTCTGTTCCTGGATCTTGTAAAAGAACAAGAAGAGGATCTTCGACTGCGGTATATCGAGGACTTAAAGGTGACGCTTGTTTTGGTTTCTAGGACGGCCTTCCATCTCTGATAAAGGGGATCTGGCGTTTCAGACAACAATATCAACCCTTTCGAAAGACGCGAAACTACTCGGACAAGAATATATGCGCGCACTTATGAACCACGACCCGGAGAAACCAAAAGATCAGCTGGACCTGTATCTAACGCGTGGAATGGGCGTTTCGTGCCCTGAAGAAATCAAGCCACGCCTGTTTGTTGAAGTGGAGACATTTTTGATGAATTTGAAACGCGGGCCGTTGTCGATGGGCAAAGGCCGATATGTCAGCGAAGAAGCTTGAATAAAACGCTACTACTTTATTCCAATCATCTCACAAGCATTCAATATTTGAGCACATGTAAAGAGAGGTTGTATCGTCCCAACTGGGTATCATTTCTGCAAGTTCAAACTCCACAATTACTACCGCCGCACGATACTTTCGCCTGGCGCTGAGGTAAATCCGTCTTCCCATTGCTCAACTTAGCTGCATACAACCTGTTGAGAAAAGGCCAAAACCACGTCAAAAAGAAAACTCCAGGATTCCAAAAACCCAGCGTTGACAGTCCAACCGCGCTCAAAATCGACAACCAAAATGGCGCGGTGATTGCTGGAAACAAAGAAAGCATCCTCGTAGTGGAAGCTGGCACCCAGGAAATAAGGAAACCAATCGACATGACGCCAGCTTTGATCAAGAGCATTTTGTTGCCCTTAGAAACGCCTGGTTTAGAAACTTTACATCCCTTGACAGATTCCTTTTTTGAGACTTTTGGTAAAGAAGAGAGTGGAGTGGAACCGACGCCGGCAGAACCCGGCATAAAAAAGGACGACACATTCGAACCAGGACCGTAAATGGACAAGGTTCTGAAATAGCTCTCCTTTTGGTCCGATTGAAAACTTGCTTCAGGAGATGCAGCCGCATTTGTTTCAGGAATGGAAGGAATCATCCCAGTCTGGATATTTTCATCGCACCTCTTTTTGCGATGCGACTTCAGAAACAACAGAATTCGCACGTATATTGCGAAAATGAAAGCTGAATGGATCCACAGCGGTACGTAGAAAAGTTTGATTCGTAAGTCGGGGTATTCGGACGAGATCCAGCATTCGAATGTCGCGTCACCAATAACCGGCCCGCGCTTAAGCACAGCTTGCATCACAAAGACAAGTCCAGTGAGTAGTGCAGACAGTCCCCACACGTATACATGGTAATAGTACCAATATCGCTCAGCTACCTCGCGCCGGTAGATGATAGATAGGTATACGTACAGCGAAATGATAAAGTTCATGAAGGTCACAGCGTTGAAGAAAAATTGGCAGGCAATCCCAACAAAAAAGCAAGCTGCAGGTGACGTCTCCGCGATTTCGTTCCCCAGTATATACATGGCTGCATGGATTAGTTCCAGCACTGCCAAGTTGGCTGCAGCAGACGCTGATGAGGACAGATGAATGTTGGCTTTTTTCAATATAGTACCTTGAAGGAACGAGATGGGTCGGTGGAATCTCTTCAGTGCTGCGACACATGCGATCAGAGAGAAGTTTAAGAGCACTGATATGGAGCAGAAGACCCGCATGATGAGCCGCAAAAGGTTCATCTGGTCTGAAGAGAAAGGCATTGTGTACGATTTACGCGTTTTCCTCTTACATATAGAGTCATTATTGGTGGATGGTCACTTTGAGAAGACAGATGGTATTTATTGACCTGATCA
Source organism: Chytriomyces confervae (assembly GCA_006535975.1). Lineage (NCBI taxonomy): Eukaryota > Fungi > Chytridiomycota > Chytridiomycetes > Chytridiales > Chytriomycetaceae > Chytriomyces > Chytriomyces confervae. The sequence continues at coordinate 7,082 of QEAP01000540.1, read as the reverse complement.
CTGCAATCCTTTGTAAAAAAAAACCTTTACAATTTCAGTCTTGAAGTTTTGCCTGACACCAACAACCCTTCGGACGAGCGCCTATCCCTCGAAATGTTAGCCACAATTTCGTCAGAAATTATTTGATTGAAGTACTTGTCGCGTTTTTGTCGAATTGAACAGTGCCAAATGAAGTACGACTGACAAATAATCTATGCTCAAACTCCGCAATTTTTTCCTCCAGAAGCATTCGTCGGATAGTCAATCACACCTTCATTGGTATCACTCGCTCTGGTCCCATAATTCTTGCTGAACGAAGGCCAAAGCCACGTCAAGAAGAAAATGCCAGCATTCCAGAAACCAAGCGTCGATAAACCAACCGCGCTTAAAACAATCCACCAATATGGTGCATCACTCGCTGTGAACAAATTTAACAGTCTTCTAGAAGATACAGGCATCCATGAAATGATGAAGCCAATGGCGGTGACACCGGCCATGATGAGAAGCAGTTTGTTTCCCCTAGAAACAGCAGATTTTCCAGTTTTATGGCTTCTTGGTATAGATGGAATAGTGAGAATCGTTGGTGCTGGGGGCGAAGAAGCGACCATTGTCTTCCTGGACAAAGATGGAGCGTTTGAACCAGAAGCGGAAATGGGGAAAATTCTGGAACTGGTGTTCTCTTGATTCGACTGGCTAATTTTTTCAGGATGAGAAGTGACATCTGTCGCTGGAGCAGCTGGAATGACACCCGTCCGGATATTTTCGTCGTTCTTTGTTTTGCGATGCGAACGCAGAAACAAGAGAATTCGCGCGTAGATTGCAAAGATGAAAGCCGAATTGATCCACAGCGGTAAATAGAACAGATAAACTCGTAAGTCGGGGTATTCTTCTGAGATCCAGCATTCTAACGTCGCTTCACCAATAACCGGTCCACGCCCTAAGATAGCTTGCATCACAAAGAGAAGTCCAGTGAGAATGGCCGACATTCCATACACATACCCATGGTAGTAGTACCAATACCGCTCAGCTACACCGCGGCGGTAGATGATAGACAGGTATACGTACAAGGAGATGATAACGCTCATAAAAGAGACAGCGTTGGCAAACAACTGGCAAGCAATCCCAAGATAAAAGCAAGCTGTTGGTGACGTTTTCGCAATTTCGCTTCCAATAATGTACATGGAAGCGTGGATTATTTCAAACCCTGCCAGGTTGGCTGTTGTGGTGATGAGGAAACAGTTTAAAAATGGTCCATTTTCAAAAAAGTCAGAGAATACCTTGCAGGAACGACATGGGCTTATGGAATCTTTTCAGTGCCACCACACATGCAATTAGAGATAGGTTGAAAAAGACCGACATGGAGCAGAAGACTCGCATGATGAGTCGCAAAAGCTCCATCTGGTCTGAAGAGAAGGGCATTGTGTGTGATTTACGCGTGACAAATGAACTATATCTGAATCATTTTTGGTTCACCTGTTCTCTGAAACCATAGTTAGCATTCGTTGACTTGACCCCTCCCAACTTTTCAAGATGAACTATCGTATAAGACCTGATGTGCTGCGAATGCGGAAATATCACACATTTTGCACATTTGCAATTAAGTTTCATTGAACGAAAATTTCTCTCGAACAGGCGCGGCACGTTTATTTCACATAATTTGGATGCATAAAACGAAATGCCATAGCTTAAGATTTTGGTACCCATTTCAGGGGCCTGCTGGAAGGTCAGTGCAATGGGAAAGCAAATTGTTTGTCGCTTTTGAAGATTGTCAGACATCAAACTGCCATTGGCGCTCCCTGGAAGTGTGATTTTCGCGTCCTCAGCAAAGGTTTGCTTGGAATGCCAGTCGCGGTTTTTGAGGAGTTGAACGAGACATGGTAGTGTTAAAATCAAAAAAAGTCTTCGCTTGAATATTACAATCACTCAATGCTCAAACAGCGCAATTCTTTCCGCCGCAGGCATTCATCGGATTGTCAGGCACCCCTTCATTGGGATCACTTGGTTTGGTTCCATACTTCTTACTGAACGAAGGCCAAAGCCACGTCAAAAAGAAAATTCCAGGATTCCACAAACCAAAAGTCGATAATCCAAGCGCGGTTAAAACATTCAACCAATATGGCGCAGGGATTGATGTGATCAATGTATGCATTCGTCCAGCGGATGCTGGCAACCACGAAATGATGAAGCCTATGGCAGTAACACTGGCCTTGATGAGAAGTAGTTTGTTTCCCGTAGAAAAAGCTGGTTTCCCAGCTTTATGGCTTCTTGCGAGAGATGGAATTGTGACCACCATTGGTGCTGGAAGCGAAGACGCGATGAGAGGTTTCCTGGACAATGACGGCACGTTTGAACCAGGACCGCAAAAAGACATGCCTCGGTCATTCGTTTTTCCTTGGATCAATAGGTTACTTTCCTCGATAAGAGAAGTAGTTTCTGGAGCAGCCGGAATAACGCCAGTATGGATATTTTCATCATTTTTTGTTTTGCGATGTGACCGCAGAAACAAAAGAATTCGCGCGTGAATTGCAAATATGAAGGCCGAATTAATCCACAGTGGTAAATAGAACAGTTCAATTCTCGATTCCGGATATTCTTCAGAGATCCAGCATTCAAATGTTGAGTCGCCAAATACTGCGCCTCGTTTATGGACTGCTTGCATGACAAACGCGAGTCCTGTCAGGAGGGTAGACATTCCCCAAGTGTATCCATGATAATAGTACCAATAACGCTCAACCACTCCGCGGCGGTAGATGATCGACAGGTATACGTACAGCGAAATGTTGAAGTTCATAAATGTGGCAGCGTTGAAGAAAAATTGGGCAGCAATCCCAACATAGAAGCAAGTTATTGGTGACGTTACTGCGATTTCATTGCCGATGATGTATATGGACGCCTGGATTATTTCCAGCCCTGCCAGGTTAGCTGTAGTTTTGTGATGAGGAAACAGGGTAAAAATGGACCATTTTCAAAATCATCAGCGCGTACCTTGCAGGTACGATATGGGCTTGTGGAATCGTTCAAGTACCAGGACACATGCAATTAGACTCAGGTTTAAAAAGACCGATATGGAGCCGAAAGCGCGCATGATGAGCCGCAATAGATCCATCTGTTCTGAAGAGAGGGGCATTGTGTGGGATTTACGCGTGATACTGCCGCTTTGAGGGATTGACATATCTCGGTTCAAAAAAAAATGCATTTCTCTCCATGAAGTTTGCTTAATCGTATTCCAAAACAGAGTCAGTGATATGTGTGATTGAATGATTCGGTAGAACCTTTCTACTAGAACACAGTCGGTATTTATTGGCCAAAACCCGATCTTTGAATCAGTGTATCAGAGTTGGATGTGCTGCCAATGCGCTGTCGCTTATTTATCGTTAAAATTTCACTTTCACGTGTTTCCTCGGCTCAGCTAAGCCTGACGTGCTTCCCGCGTTCCAAAGAAACAAATGCCTAAATGTTGCCACCACTCTTTGTGCATACAGCTTCAAACTCCACAATTCTTTCCGCCAGAAGCAATCGCCAGATGGTCAGGCACACCCCTCATTGGAACCACTCGCTCTGGTCCCATAATTTTTGCTGAATGAAGGCCAAAGCCACGTCAAAAAGAAAATACCAGGATTCCACAAGCCAAAAGTCGATAATCCAAGCGCGGTTAAAATATTCAACCAGTATGGCGCAGGAATTGATGTGATCAATGTATACATTCTTCCTGCAGATGCTGGCAACCATGATATGATGAATCCTGCGGCGGTAGCACCGGCCTTGATGAGAAGTAGTTTGTTTCCCCTAGAAAAAGCAGGTTTCCCAGTTTTATGGCTTCTTGCGAGAGATGGAATCGTGACAATTTTTGGTGCTGTGAATGACGGAGCAATGAGTGGCTTTCTGGACAATGATGGCGCGTTTGAAACAGGACCGCAGAGGGACATGGCCCTGATGCTTGTTTTGTCTTGGCACAATTGGCTGCTTTCTTCATGATGTGAAGTGATGATTGTATCCGGAGCGGTAGGAATGACACCAGTGTGGATATGTTCGTCGTTCTTCTTTTTCCGATGTGACCGCAGAAACAAAAGAATTCGCGCGTAAATTGCAAATATGAAAGCCGAATTAATCCACAGTGGTAAATAGAATAAATCAATCCTCAAGTCGGGATATTCGGCCGAGATCCAGCATTCAAATGTCGCATCACCAAACACCGGTCCACGTTTACGGACAGCTTGCATGACAAACGCGAGCCCAGTTAAGAGCACAGACATTCCCCACACGTATGCATGGTAGTAGTACCAATATCGCTCAGCTACTCCGCGTCGGTAGATGATCGACAGGTATACGTACAAGGAGATGACAACGTTCATAAACGTGGTAGCATTGGCAAACAGCTGTCCAAAAATCCCAACATAGAAGCAAGTTGTTGGCGCCGTTTTTGCGATTTCATTGCCGATGATGTATATGGACGCCTGGATTATTTCCAGCCCTGCTAGGTTGGCTGTTGTGGCGTGTGATGAGGAAACAGGGCAGAAAATGGGCAATTCAAACTGTTGAGAGGGAACCTTGAAGGTACGACATGGGGTTGTGGAATCTTTCAAGTGCCACCACAAATGCGACTAGACATAGGTTCAAAAGCACTGATACGGAGCAGAAGACCCTAATGATGAGCCGCAAAAGATCCATCTGTTCTGATGAGAGGGGCATTGTGTGTGATTTACGCGTGACACTACCAATCATGACTCTCTCTTTTTTAAGGGATTTGCACGCCAGTTGTCACGTTTAATAGTGAGCAAGTTTTTACTTGAACCCCCTTCAATATCATGGGTTTAGAGTTTGATTTTACATCATTTAAATCCCACTGCCACTTCTAGCCTCAGAAGCGTTTGTCAAACGAGTCGATAAAATCGCATTCGCCGCTCGCGTTAAATAAAACTTGCTGAAAGTTGGCCAAAACCATGTCAAAAAGAAAATCCCAGAGTTCCAAAGACCACAAGATGACAACCCAACTCCGGTTAAAATTGTCAACCAAAACGGCGCAGTTACACTGGGAAACAATGCAAGCACTCGCCCCGTGGAAGCTGGCACCCATGAAACCACAAATCCAAGTGCCATCACCCCAGCTTTTACCAGCAACTTTTTGTTTGCATTGGAAAGAATGGATTTGACCAGTTCGTGACCTCCTTTGGGCCCTTCAGTTTTCCGCGCCTTTGCCGACGTTGAACACGGGACAGACCCACCCACACAAGCAGAAGAAGACGCGCGATAGCTTGACGAAATTTTAGAAGGAGAATCCTTGCTTTCCGAATGATTGCTACCTTCTTGAAACGATGTCGGCCGCGTTTCTGGGGCGTGAGGAATGATTCCAGTTTGGATATTTTGCTCGCGTTTTGCTTTTGAATGCCATCGAAGGAACGCAAAGATTCGCGCGTACATTGCAAAGATGAAACCAGAGTGGATCCACAGCGGCACGTAGAATAAGTTGATTCTCAGGTCCGGGTAGCTGGGCGATATCCAGCATTCAAAAGTAGCGTCGCCAATCACTGAACCGCGGTGGAGCACAGCTTCCATGACAAACAAGAGTCCAGTGAAGAGTGCAGACATTCCCCATGTGTATCCGTGATAATAGTACCAGTATCGCTCGGCCAATCCCTGGCGGTGAAGAATAGACAGGTAGACATACAGGGAGATAATGAACGTCATAAATGTCACGCAATTGAAGAAAAATTGGGCGGTGATTCCAACAACAAAACACGTTGTTGGCGATGTTTTCGCGATTTCGTTTCCTATGAGATACATGATCGCCTGAATTACTTCCAGTCCTGCCAGGTTGGCTGTGTTTGCAAATGTTGGTGTTAAAAAAAGCAGTCAGGAAGCGATACTTTTTTCACCGCCACACCTTGTAAAAACGACATGGGTTTATGAAATCTCTTCAGTGCTACCACACACGCAATAAGCGTCACGTTCAGTAGAACCGAGAGTGTGCCGATGGAGCGCATTACGAGCCGTAGCATGCTCATCTGCTCTGAAGAGAGGGGCATTGCGGGATTTACACAACTGACAATCTTTTGTTAATATTTTCTCCTAACTACCATCGTAATACTCGCTGGAATCTAAGTACTTTCAAATTTCATTATATCCTGTAGCTGTTTCAGTTGTAATTTCGAAATTATTCATTCACCCAAGAAAAAAACCAAATGAAAGTCGCCTCCATCGTTGCGACAGCAACTCTTGCATTCCAGCTAGTACTCGCCCAGCAGAGCTTCGATCTCAAGTCTAAAGGTACCGTTCGTTGCTCAAGCGTTCCAACAAACAACAAACATCTGAAGCATGCCCCTGCTCAGATGCCACACTCGCTGCCGCAAAGAAGGCCATGCAATGGATGCCCTACTACTTCTCAGCCGCATCAGGAACCGGATACTGGGATGAAAGTATTGTGCATTGGCACGAGTCTGGCCAGTACTTTGGTCTGTTTTATGACTACCGCGCTGTTTCTGGAGACTCGACGTACGATGCTTGGGTTGAAGAACGAATGATTCTCAACACGGTCGGTGGAGACTTTATGGATGGGAATAATCCGATTCTTGCCAGATCTGGGCGTTGGAATGATGACATTGCGTGGTGGGCGTTGGGAAGTGAGTGCCTCAGTTTTTTCCCCTTGAAAAAGTTCAAGACTTATGCTATTTTATTTTCCTTCATCTCCATCAGCCATGACTGCAGCTGAAGTGTGGGGACCGCAAGGAATCGTTATGCCGTCAGTTCCTGAAAATGGAGGCGCAAAGTATTTATCAATTGTCCAAATGACCTGGGATGAAATGATGGAAGACTGGGACACTACAACTTGCAAAGGAGGACTCTACTGGTGAGAAAATATTGCAGAAAGCGCAGTGCAGCTGTGGTCTAACGAAAAAGTTTCCCAGGTCGCGAGACCGTAATTCAGCAAAAGCCAACCAACGATACTACAAATCCACCATCGCAAATGCGCAACACGTGCACATGTCAGCCAGATTATATGCAATGACTGGAGAAGCCAAGTATCTTCAAACCGCTGACATGGTGTACTCCTGGTTGAAGTCTTCCGGACTCATCACGGCCGATTTCAGCATGTATGACGGCTACCT
>QEAP01000539.1:0-15928 GCA_006535975.1 Chytriomyces confervae | reverse complement strand
GCACATCCCAAACGCATGGCAATGATGGGTCCAAGCAGGAATCCACGAGCATCGAGACCTATTCAACCCATGCATTCAACAGCTGCATTTCATTAGGCAGCATAACGAACCAACAACTGCGTCAATCTTTGCCAAGTTCGATGAAGTCAAGTGGTGGACAATGTGAGTGACGAGGGTCTGACAGGGGATGAACAGCAATTAGGCTTTCTCTGCCAAGTCGGAGCAGTTCTATCACTGGCAAACCTCGACGGCCAGAGGGTCCTGGAAGAGGGGGAAAATGTCTGTCAAAGAGTTAATAAAGGGAGACAGAGCGCAAGAACAAAGACTGTTGCAACTCACCCTGGAAGAGAATGCCCTGGAGATCAAGAGAGATGGTTCGAGTTTAGATCAATGCGCTGCCAATTGGGCCACGATCATCGAATGTAAGGCTCCTCTGTAGGTTATGATCACCTTCTTTGGAAAGTCCGGGATGGCTGAGACGGAGAGCGAGAGAGAGGCGGGTGATGAGCGGGTGAATGCAGCGATCAGTGATGAGCTGTCTCTCACCTCTGAGCTTGGAGCGAAGGAAAGCAACGTCAGACATTTTAGACAAGTTTTGGGGGCGAGACAAGTTTATTTGACACAGCTTTCACAAGTCCGTGCGAGCGAAGGCGGCTGCGATTGCTTCGGTCCCGAGATAAAAGTCTCTATTCACAACCATGTACGTGAGGGACGCCGCTGCCAAAGAGACAGAATTTAGAAAAGATCGAACTCCAGTCACACGTTCACTTATAAAACTCAACTCGCAATGAGAAGCGCGGGCCACACTCCCGGCGAGGAAAGGGGGGCAGTTTTGTGGATGAAGATCTCCGTGGTGAAGCTGAAAGTCACGAGCACGTACGTCAACATGCACAGGTTGTAGCAGCTGCGAGAGATGAGGAGATTGCTTCGTTATTCGCAGCAATGTCAACCAATTCATGCGGAGGTACATACGCTGGGTTATTCATGTTGTAGGCCGTGTAGATGCGAATCGCAGCACTTGTAAGAGTCCACAGACCCATCAGACGAGCCGCCAGGGCCGTGGCTTTCAATCGAAAAAGAGTATTCGAAAGGGGAATTCGAGAAGGGTTATTGGATCAGTTTTCCGACAGAGTTGAGGGCTTTCGACAGGCCTCCCTCTCACCTTCCTTTGGCTTGCGCGCGTAGATCCTGTGAGTCAGTCGCATGGCCGGGATGAAGCATTGGATGCTATTGTACACAGCCAGGACGCTAACAAAGAGGATGACTTTTGGGAAGTTTCCGACGGGAAGCCAAGCTGCGATAGTGCTCATATTGATGTGTGGTTGGGTGAAATATATTTACGTTTACGAAGGTTTATTACATTATTACACACTTTCATCCACTTTTAGACGAGCCTCGCTGCGCAATTTCGACAGACGCACGCGGTGAATTTGAAGTGCGACCTGTTCTAGAAGCGCCTGGACACGCCCTTGAATTTGAGCTGCTAACACGCCCCGCAATGACAACTGGGCTCTCGCCCGCATCCGCCGTGCTTCCTCGTCTACTTCCCGCTGATCTCGCCCTCCCGTTTGCACTCGAAACGCGTTCTTTTATCTCAACTTTCTCATCGCTTGAAGTAGGGCCACTGTTGGACACAGACTGGGCAAGCGGGCTTGCCATCGGCAACCGAGGTTGCACATGAGATGCATTCAACTCGGAGCCAGATGCAAAACTGCTGCGCCGACTGTTGACACTTTCTGCGCCCGCCAAAAGTCCAGTCGAGCTTGACAACCCGACTTGGTAGCTCGTTGCACTGTCAACTCCAACGCGGCTGTTTTGACTGCGAGGAGGGATGTGGACTGCGGAAACAGCGCTGACGTCTGAGAATGGGTTCCGGTTGTTGGAGGATACACCAGCTGCTGGCTTGATGGGCATTTCTTTCTCCGGTTGAAAAGGCTGTACTGCATACATTTCCGCACGCGCAGTAGGTGATGTAGCGGCAAGTTGATCGATCGTGACACTGCTAGCTTTAAATTTGCGGTTTCGCATAAACACAAAAGCACCAGCGACAAGTCCCACAGCCGCCACCCCAACGACCCCAAAAATAACTGGTTTCAAAGGCCCCGATGCGCTTGAACCTGAATTCGACGTGCCAGACTGTGTACCAGCGACTCCATTTTGCCCAACCGAAGTATTGCCGGATTGGTTCGAGGTTGATGTCGATCCGCCGTTCGAAGAATCTCCATTGCTTTTGGTAGAACCTCCATTGGTTCCTGCCACGTTAGTGGACGCGGATTTAGCGGGTGTGTTTCCGCTGCTGGTGGTAGTTTGCGCTGCGCCGCCCGTAATTTCGAGCTCCTCTTCGGGGGGTGGTGGTGGAGGAGGAATGACTTGAGCTGGTACAACAGTTGATCCTTCATTTGTGACACCGTTGCCTGCACCGGCTGAGGGTGGTGGGGTGACGGCTGGAAGAAATAAAAAAAAATTGTGCATGAGCAAAACCAAGAATTTGCATGTCAGTATGGAAAAACACGTACGATTCTGCGCGGCTTTGAACATGCACTGTTCGATCGTGCAAGTCTTTCCATCGGCACTGAGAGCCATTCCCGTGCAAGTTTCAGTTTTCTGTAACCGCGAGTTGGGTGTACAGAACCGCGTACTGTTACTTGGCTCTGGGCTCGTAATGGTCATTCGAATATCGTTGAATAACACGTCACTGGTCACAACGGCTTGGTAATACAGCTCCAGCACCAGCTCCGCACGGTTCTGGCCCTGCCCCAACATATCGATCGAGAAGCTCACTTCGCATCCATTGGGACCTTTGACACCCTCGCCAGGACCTGTGCGAGTTCACGTTAGCATGAAATCCAGATCGAGGATAGTCTTGGTGAATTATACCTGAGCAGTCAACGCCTTGCCTCACAACCGTCTGCGTCCACACTGTTCCAGTCAAAGTCATGGACATGACCAGATTATCTCCCGGCGACACATCCATCATATTTCCGCCCATGCAGCCCGTATGTTTCGCTTCTGGCCCACCTGGGTTCACATACTGTGCACTGACGTGCCAGCCTCGGTACACACTGACTCCCTTCGGTTGGTTGGGTGTACACGCAGGGCCAAATGTCAACACCGGTTGAAGAACACCTGAAGTAGCCAAGAGATTGATCAGTTGCTGTGAAAATGACTTTTTGGGTTGAAGGGGGAACAACTCGTACCGAAACCGATGGGATTGAAGTTTGCAGCCTGGTTGTTTGTCTGTAGACCAGGCCAGTAAAAGTACGTGGCGTCTCCGGTAGCTGGCTTCTGAGGAACAGGAGGGACCACGAGCGTGCATGTGAGGGAGGTGTAAGCGTTCTTTGGACCAGAGAGGGTCCAGTCAAAGGCAAGGGCATGATCAGCGGCCAGGAGTAGCAGTAGTATGGGCTGAAGCATTGCTGAGTTTGGTATATGCAATTCGATGTGTGTGTAGGTTTGAGCCTGGGCCTTGGTCAATAATTCAATTTCACAGCGGAAGTGAAACTCAAAACAGTCACGCACATTTTTTAGCATCTTCGTTAATTTATTATTCTTCTTCAACGCTACCGCGTATTTCATGTCTTCCGAGTCGGTCTGTGCCGTGCGCTCCTTCCGTGGGTACGCCCTGATCAAAACCAGCTGCGCGTGGGCATATAAAACACCGACTCCATTCGGTACAGCAAAATCCGTTATGACAGTCAGGACTTGAAGAGAGTTCTGTGTCGGTACATTTGCAATGGTTGTTGATTGCAAAGCCACAAGATGCCGTTGATGGCACTGAAATACACACTTTTACACGCCACCAACCTTTGCAAGTTACAGCGATTGCGTCGGACATTCAAAAAAAGGTCGTGTGCCCAGTTGCTGCTTTCGCATCTCCCTCCTAATTATTTATTTATTCGGCTACAAGATAATCTGCCGAAGCTGGCGTTCCGGTGCTCGCTGTTGCTGCGGGTTTCGGGTACACGAAAATAAGTGTGACTTGAAGCACGGAAAACACGACTCCGAGTCCGTTTGGAACGATAATGTACCCTGGTTGTGTTGCATCAGTACGCCTGATGTGCTCACTATAACAGGTCAGAACTCACAGTTGCTGAGGGCAAAGCCATAAGATGTCCATAAGATGCTGTTGACGACCCTGCAAGCGTGACGGATCGTCAGCCTTCCAAGCGAGAAACAACAAAAAATGCAACTCACGTTGCAAGGGCCAAAGGGAACTGGAAACTCGACGAATCCTTCAATTTGATGACTTCAAAACACGTGGCAAGTGGGCTCGCGTAAAACATGACTGCAACACCCCCCCAAAAAAAGTAAGCACATCAAACGAAGGAAACAGAAACCAAAACAAAAAAACAACAAACGAACTCAGAACTGCGTTCGCAACGATCCCAAGCAGCGTCAATGCAGCGTCTCTCTTAATGCCGCTAATGAACGCAATGGCCCCTGTCAAATAAATCACGGACTGGATGACAACAAGACCCAAGACCGTCAACTGCCGCGCTTTATGCGTCGCCATTGGCAGCAGATACAGAGTGTATAGCGTGGCACACACCCACCCAAAGAAGTTGGGCGCGAAAATAAACCAGTCCTTGATGTAAAATGCTAAAGATCGGATTAAGTCATCAATCCCAACCCATTTTTATGTACGCACAGTAAACTGTCCATACAAGTCCGTTGCACGCGAGGAGACCAAATGGAAGCTAAGTTGGGGAATGAAAAAGAGGTGAGATTTCCCAGCAGCGTTTCGTGTATTGTGAGAGCGACGAACGGTGTTGAGTTTTCCCAATGTCCCGTCTTCAACAGCTTTCCGGATGGCAGGGTACGGCGATAGAGTCAGGCCAGCGGCAGTGACACATCCTCTGCTACGATGTTAGAAGGGACTGTCTCTCGACTCAACGTTTGAAGACTGAACTCACAGCGACGGAACGACGTACTGCAGCGCAATCTGACATGCCATTGAGCCCGCGCACAGAGCAATCCCCGAGTCCGAGTTATCCGATGCGCCCATGCTTTACCTCCGAGATTCGCGACGTACTTTTAGTTTATGAACCGTTGTCAAAATCCCATTTCAAATGTGTAAATCTTGGTCAAAAGCAAAGCGGCAATGATTGGATGAGTGATCGATATTAATATATTCTTGAATGCACATCTTTCTATTTCTTTTACCCTCTACCACCGCCATTCCTGGAACTGCTCTCTGCACGTCTCGATCCACCACTGCCTTGGTCCCCTCGGCGTCTAGCAGACTCTGAGCGCACATACTCTCTTGTTCTGTCTCTAGCTTCCCCAGACCTCGTATTGTTTGAGTGCGAGTCGGAGTATTCTCTCCCACTGGCAGCACGACTGCTTGACGCGTTTCTCGTCGACCGACCCTGTCTGGAATCGCTTTGCGCGTCAACTCTGTCTCTGCGCTGATTTGGGCTGGCCGCACCACCTCCAACAGGGCTTTCGTAGCCACGATGATCGTATCCTTGTTGTGGAGCATTGCGGGGAGAGTTTTCATTGTATCCGCGTGGAGAATTGGAGTGTTCGTTGCGTTGGGGGCTGTTGTAGCGCGGGGAGTGTGCTCGATTGTCGTAACTGTCTTTGGAGGGGCGGCCCGAATTTGGAGGAAGCTTGGCGAGAGTCATTGGTGGTGCATGGGCACGCTTTCGACGACGGTATAGCACAACCGACAAGCCCACTACAAGCAGAATAAACGCTCCACCGCCGGCTCCAGCATAAATAACCCACTGTGGAATGTTTGCAGACTTTGCGCCGAGCCCTTGCGCCGAAGTGCTCGAAGATGGAGACGGTGCCGGGGCAGGCGGTGGATCCGCCACACCAGAGCCTTCCTCCGTTGTACCCCACACCACGTTCGGGGATGTTCCGTTGATGCTCGTGGTCCCCGTGTCTGGGTTGGATTCTTTGATGGTGAGCAAGTTTGCGGTGGTGTCGGGTGGAGCGTCTGCTGGGGGTGCCATTGGACCGACTCCGGCAAAGCTGAATCCACCGTCGCTTTCGGTCCCAGTCTCGGTTGATACAGTAGTGGTTGTTGCAGCGGGATCGGAAGATACTGTGGCGGTGGCATTTGCGCCTGCTGCAGTAGTAACAACAACCACCGGCGATGCTATCAAGAGATATCAGCACATCAAAAATAGAAATACAAAGAAACAAAGAAAGTCGTCAACTCACGCAAGGCAGGAGGAGCAAACAGACACTGCTGGATGGTACACGTCTTTTTATCATCGCTCAGCACCATCCCACTACACGCTTCATACTTTTGAAGCAGCGATCTCGACGTACAAAACTGCAAACTCGACGCAGGCTCCGCATTCGCAGCCACAAGCGTAATATCATTGAAAGCCACGTTCGTGTACGGCCCAGCCTTGTTCCAATGCTCCAACACCAATTCCGCGCGATTCTGTCCCTGACCCAACATATCCAGCGAATACAAAACCTGGCATCCACCCGCGGAAGCCGATCCACCGCCTGAACACTCTTTCCCTTGTCGAGTCACAGATTGCACCCAAGTTGTCCCGTCCAAGACCATGGACATTGCTAGACTGTCTCCAGGGTTCACGAGCATCATTTCGCTGCTGAAGCATCCACGGTATCCTGGCAGCGGGTCCTTTTGCAGGTTCACGTACCAGTTACTAACGTACCATGATTCGTAAGGTTTGCGGGTGAGGGGCTGTGAGCCTTTATTGTAGCATGCCGGGCCGTAGGAAAGTACTGGTTGGAGAACGCCGAATCCGATCGGGTTGTAGTTGGCGGCACGGGAATCGGTCTGAAGTCCGGGCCTGTGTGGACATTTAAATTGGGTCAACACACAGCTACCTTCCCTAAACAAAAAGGACCCTCAACAGACCAGTAGAACCAGGTTCCATCGCCTGTTGCTGGTTTACCCGGCATGGGCGGGACAATGAGTGTGGCCGAGAAGGAAACGTAGCTGTTCTGGGGGCCGTGCAGGGTCCAGTCGAAGGCAGCAGCATGGCCTGCCAGACTGCTGAAGATGGCGAGCACCAGCAGACCGGCACTTGTTTGTGGAGGCGTTGGTGTTGGTAACGCCATTGATAGAGTGCGTTGTGTTTTCCAAATTGGATCAGGGTTTGTTCCTGTGGCTGGAGTGAGCGTTTATGAAGAAACAGGAAATGGGCAGTCTGACTTGGCGGGCCGCACCACCGCACGTTCATCGTAAACAAAGACCAGTTCAAACGAGAGATATTGTATGTTTTTACTATTTAACTTCTTCTTTAGAGAAAGATACAAGGCCGGGGGAAAAGAGAAGAGGGGAAGGAAACAAAAAGGAATACAACGCAAAGGGAGAGACAAATCAGCACAAATCATCCTGAACAGGTCGCTGCGCACTCTCGCTCCTCTCACGGACAGACCTGCTGCCTGCTGAGGTTGTCTCTGCAGTTCTACCCCTTCTGCTTGTGACACTGCTTACACTTGTGTCTCTCTGTCTAGCAGCTGCGATACGACTCGCGCTGGCTTCACGCGCGTTTCCAGAGTGCGGTTTGCGACCATCGCTGCGGCGGCTGTTGTTGCTGTTTAGATTCTCGCGCGATCTGCTTTGACGCTCTTCCACGGCGACAGTTGCAAACCCGCTTCCGGACTGACGGCGAAGTTGGTCGTTTCGAGGCTGGCGTCCGTTTCCAGATCCAGAAGCTGAAGTCGGAGCTTCGTAGTCATCAGCCTGGCTTGTGCTCAGGGCGTGGGGCACTCGGACGGGGCTTGATGCAACAGCAGAAGACAAGCGGCGGTTATAGTTTACGCGGTGACTTGGGCTTGCATCGCGGCCAGGGATGACAACTAAAGTAGGTTCTTCTGCTGGAGTAGGAGTCATTTGGCGGTCAGTTCTACTGTAAAGGGCGCTGCCACCTCCAACAACGGAAGAACGGCGGGAAGAGTCCATTTGGCGAGAATGGCGGTGACTGTTGGAGCTGGAAGCATTCACATCATTGGATTCGACGACAAGACCATTGCCAATATCAATGCGCGAAGTACGGCGGTTGCTTGAGCTCTGAGCTGGCTCCACAAGATCCGCGCGAGAAGTGCGGCGACTGCTGTTGGAGATGGGTTGAGCCAAGTAGCCGCCAATCGCTTCCACGCGGGATGCTCGGCGGCTATTGTAACTCGTCGGCACTTCTTTGTCCATCACGTCCTGGCGAGAAGCAGATCGCGCCCGGCTGTTTCCAGACATCATTTCCCGCTGTGGGGAAGAACGGCCATTTCCACTCGATACATGTGCAGTGGATGTCATGCCAACTTGATCGAAATCACGTTGCCTCGAGGCAGATCGTCCATTGCCAGAACCAACAGCCAACAATTCCTGACGCGAAGGAGCTCTTGGAGCTTCGGCGGCAGGAGGTGCCAGGTAAAACTCCATCAAAGAATCGTGTTTTGAAAGATCGACTGCACGCGCATTTCCACTGGCTGCGACCGGGACATGCAATTGCTGCTGCTGCTGTGGCTCGTGAACCATTTCTTGGCGACTCGCTGACCGAGATTTTCCATTTGACGATAGGTCCAAGTGGTTTCTCCCGGAAACATCAGGTCTCAACAAGTCGCGTCCGTTTTGGCTTGAAGGAGGGCTGTCTGATTTTCCAATGCTTCGCGCAGCACTTGGTGGGCGCGGTGGCAGCAATGAGTTGATGGCAGACACTGGTCGATCAGAGTATTTTTCCTTTGTGTCACTGAAATCAGGCTTTTCATTCGATTGGACATATTTGCCAGACTTGGCAACATCATCCTCGTCAATGCTCTTTGAACGACGGCTGTACATGACAATGCCGACAATGAGAACCAATGCAACGCCTCCACCGATGGCACCATAGAGCATGGTATTACTGATTCCTTTTGACGAAGTCTGGGTAGACCCTCCCGTTGTTGTACTGCCAGCAGTCGACCCTCCTGTTGAAGGTGTGGTAGCCCCTGAATTGCTTCCTGTTCCAGACGAGATGTCGGCTGGGGGTGCAATAGAACCTGCACCGAGCCCGCCATTGTTGTTGTCGGCTGGTGGGGGGATGGTGCTTCCGACTGAGATGGGGTTGCCCTGAGCGTCCACACCACCGTTGTTACCATTGTCGATGGTTGCTGGATCAAGGGTGGGAACGTCCGCTCCTTTTTTGAAAACAATTGTCAAATTTGGGGTAATATGGGTGGTGGGGAACATGAAATGCAAACTCACGAGAAGCCGTAGCAGTAAACAGACAACTGCTGATGGTGCACGTCAGACCATCTTGACTCAACGCCATGCCCGTGCAAGCCTCGTTTTTCTGCAGTCTCGACAGCTCGTTACAGAACGCAACGCTGCCTGCAGGCTCCTGCTTGGCCGCAACAAGACGAATGTCCGAAAACAAAACATTGTCCGTCACAACAGCGTTAAAGTACAACTCGAGAACAATCTCGGCCCGGTTCTGTCCCTGTCCACGCATGTCCAGTGCATACGATACTTGGCATCCGTCAGGGCTCGAAACCCCGCTTCCAGGTCCAGAGCATGCAACGCCCACTCGAGTCACCGTTTGAACCCATGTGGTCCCTTGAAGGACCATACTCATCATGAGTGTGTCTCCCGCCGCAACGTCCATCATGTTTCCGCCCTGGCATCCTTTGTATCCAGTTTCGGTCCCCTTTGGGTTTACATATTGTGCGGAAATGAACCATCCTCGGTACACGCTGGCGCCGGCTGGCTGGTTCGGCGTGCATGCCTTGCCGTATGTGAGCACCGGCTGGAGGACACCTGTGTTGCGAACAAGTCAGGCGGATGCAGAGGACAGTTCCAAGCATGTGATACGCACCAAAGCCAATGGGGTTGTAGTTTGGAGCGTACTGGTTCGTTTGGAGACCGGGCCTGGGTTCGAAAATGATCAATTAGGGCAAGATGGAGATGGGCAAGATCACTGTTTCCAGATGCTACCAGTAGAAGTAGGTGGCATCCTTCCCGGCGGCGGGTCTGACTGGCACGGGCGGAACGGTCATGCGGCATTCGAAGGCCGTGAATGTGTTGCCGGGGCCCTTGAGCGTCCAGTCGAAGGCTGCGACTGAGCGGCACAGCGACAGGCCGAGCACGCACAGAGCGAGAGCAGCTTGCATTGCTTTGGACGTGTGGTCGTTGGACTGGTTGTAGGTGAGAGTGGGGAAGAGAGAGGCGGAGAGAAGAGAAGAGAAATAGGCGTCCGCCGTTTTGTGTGACGAAAAGAAACGATTTTATTCTCACACTCGCTCAACTCAGACCATGCGTCTGCTTGTCTTTGTAAAGAACCTGTTTCAAACAAGCAACAACGTCAGACGGATTTGACGGTCCAACACGCAACAAGGCACTCAACTGCGTGATGTAGTATATCTGGTACCCAATCACTCCGGCAATCATCATCCCTTCGAAGATGGTCCAATACACAACTCGCGAGTTTGTACTTTCTGCGGCTATCAAGAGGCAGAGTTGTGTGTGTGTTGAGTGAGAGAAGGGGTGTCACTATTTAAAACATACTGGCGTGATGTCTCAGCAGTCGCGTGCGAATGTACTGCTGCTCATCATTCACTTGCTGGATCGTGTTTGCGAGTTCGCGAACTTCCGTTTCAAGCGATCCTTTGACGTCTGTATTTTCGCGAGCCCTCTTTTAAGCACCACGAGACTACGCGTGAAAGCCACAGTATGAACGCACCTTCTTGACCCTTTTGTCCAGCCGCCTTCTTTTCAGCGCTCTTGTACTGCTCATCCGGTCCGTTGACTGAAAATGAAACTGATTTTTCGACATTTCCAGCTGCAGAGAGTGCGATCAGCAACAGGGTCCTCGCATCTCTTCAATAGACCCTCAAACGGAATCACACACCATGACCCATGTTTGAGATGCAGTACGAATGCATTCCGTCCTTGGCCGCATCCACCACAAACGACCCTGTCGATGTGCGGAAAGCACTCTGAACAATCAACTCATCTGGATTCGTCACCTGCGATTATTTCGTTCGTGTTTGCATGAATAGATGGAGTTTGCTTTTGATGTTAGATGTGTTGCCCTTCTTTGACAGAGC
This sequence comes from Chytriomyces confervae, assembly GCA_006535975.1. Taxonomy (NCBI): domain Eukaryota; kingdom Fungi; phylum Chytridiomycota; class Chytridiomycetes; order Chytridiales; family Chytriomycetaceae; genus Chytriomyces; species Chytriomyces confervae. The sequence goes on along the minus strand of QEAP01000539.1, from coordinate 4,915 downwards.
AGAAGCCAACGAACGCGCAAAATTGCAAGTCCCATTTCCAAATGCATACCCAGAAGTCAATGTCCAAGTTTGAAGAGCCAAAGACCTGTGGACCATTAGTACATGAGCGTGCTTGTGAATAAACATTTCAAAAGTACCTGGAACGACAGGCCAAGCTTCTGGCCGATGGTCATGGGCTCATAGAAGCAGTGCTTCGACTGCGGTTCCATCGTAATGTGGTAGTTGTTGGAGGCGAGCGCAAACTGAACCAGCGCAAGAAGCCCAAGAACGACGCTCTGCATTTTATTTTTGGCCGATTTTATTTATTTTACGCTTTTATCAGAATGTGTCGACCAGCCAGCAGGCAGCAGCTCAGACCGCAGCTAGCTGGCCTTCTACTTATCCCACTGCATGCTCCAGTGATGCACCATGGGCTAGCTGTCATCCCTAATCCACCCTCTCATCTCACACCTCTCAGAGCGGCCACTGAACGCGTACTCTGCCTCAGCAGAATCAGACTACTCCAGCATTGGATGTTATGCCAACTGATTGCCCAGAGAAGAATCACAGCCAAACAAAAGGGACCCAATCCGCATTGCTTTCATTCAAAGAAACTGCAATCGCACATACTCGCAGAGACCCTCATCGACACCCAAGCACACAAGAGCGCACCTCAGTCCCAAGTGTAAGCATGCTGGCTCTGCCCTTACGCAAGGAGGGTCATCCGATCTTCTGTCGCGGGAGCTTCTTTCCGTGGGTAATTGTCGGTGGTTACTCACAAAAAATTGTCAGATGAACAACGACAGGTTCGCCAAAGACTCATTTGATGTTTTTCCATTGGAAATTCTGCTGCAAAACACGCGGAAACTGATTACAAATGTACCGTTCTTGAAGAGAGTCGCAGGAGATGGACAGGATGAACTGTTAAATGGGCAGGATTGCGGCAGCTCTGCATTCCATCAACGTTATCCCTGGAGATTACGTCACAAAGCAGGGCGACTCCGGATCCCAACATGTACTTTATCCTGAATGGAAAGGCTGAAGTTTATGTAAATGATAGCCATGCCGTGACCTCGGCATAGTTTGGAGGTAACCGAAGGAACACACGTCGATAAACAAAATTCGAATATTCTAATTTTTCGTGCTACAGAAGTTGGACGTATGACCAAAACGCTTCGAATGGCAACAGTTCAAGCCGTGTTGCGCAGTTTAATGTATCAGCTCAGATATGCAGATTTCCACAAGATTCTTGACGACTTTACGGACATCGGATGGAAATGCTCGCAGAGGAGAGAGAAAGGATTATAAAGTTGCAAGAGACGCAAAGATAGTTTCAGCACGCGTGTGTAGTTTTTGATGTCGTTTCTGGTCAGATAAAAACCCACTGAGACTGCTTCTTGGCTTTTACTTCGATGGCACGCCGACATTCATAAAATCGCGCGCGCATACTACTCGATCATTGCCAAACACATCGACAGCAAGTTGCCGTACTTCCTCCATCACCAATAAACTCGCTTCTTCCGCGTCACCCTTGTATCTACTTGAAAAGTGATTTAGAACCAGGCGACCAGCGCCGACACGTCGTGCAAATTGAGCAGCCATTTGCGGAGTGGAGTGCCCATGTTCGATTGTTGTTGATTCGACAGAGTCTAGAGTGAGGCCCATTGCAATGTCCGATCCAAGGCAAGAATTGGTCGCTTCGTGAATCACCAAATCAACCACGCATTCTTTGTCATTTGAGTTGGATGTTCCGTCCTGCTTCTTTAATTCATCGGCCAGTTTGACGAGCGCAGAATCTTTGGCATTCGAAGTATCCCCAAAATCAAAACACGGCGACCTTGGCGCGCTGGCTCAGTATATTCCGAAGGCACAAGAACAGTCCCATCTGGCATCGTTAACGTTTCACCATTCTTGATCTTTGATAGTAAAATCATTGGGTTCTTTAACCCCAACGCCCCCTTGTTTCGTTGCAAGATTGGTGTGATTTGGTCTGCGCGTAAACGGCCTGGGATCTGCGATTCGGTGATGAAATAGCCGACAGTTGGCACAGTGTGGGGTATCGGAGATGCTTGCACAGTGAGCCGCGAGGCCCCTGACTTTCCTTCCTCGTTTCCAGTGATAATGGTCCAGTACCAATCTGACTACATTGCGTCAAGGACACCACGAACATAGCTTTTTGTCCCCTGTGGCCCGTACACATGAATGGGATCCCTCTCCTCGCCGATACGCACAACCGATCCCCCAGTACATAGGAATCCAGGAAGCCCAAAGCAATCGTCGCCGTGCAAGTGTGTCAGAAACACGGCCGAGACCCGCGACATTTTTGGCGGGACAATGTCCTTCGATGCTGCACTTGGATCCATTGGGTCTCGCACTGCGAGGGTCTTTGGGTCCCCGTTCATGCGGATGAGTTGGTGCTGGGTTGCTTCGCCACAGTCAAACAACCACACATCTGTTGGGGGTTCATGTTGGTTGGCGGGCCCATTGGCATCAAGAAAGAGAACGGACCTCCGTCTGTGCGGAGTGCGAGGGAAGAGTGGTTGCGAGTGGTTGAAGGCTGTGCTGACGCGGTGCCGAGAAAAGTGACGTCCATTTTGAACAAGAATGTGGTTTCAAACCATGGGGTGCCAATCAGTATCCGATCATTATAAAGCGTGTTCAGAATCTAGAGTTTATTTCTTTACTTGGAGATTTACATGCACGAAACTGAACGAATGCTTCTGTTTCTCCTCTACTTTGCCGTCCTGGCTCCCTCTGTATTGTCTCAGGCACTCTCCTGGGCGGTGCCGCCGCCAGCGAGCGTCTTGGCCAGCAAGCAAGTACTGTCAGGGTTGACAGTTTCCGTTTCAAACGCGTCGTACGAAGGAGAGTTTCTGATAACAAGCTCCGCCGACTTCCGCGTCTTTTTGCGTGCTCCTTGCATCAAGGGCCGCGCCATGTTTCCCGACTTTGTGATTAGCAATGACTTGCTCGTCTTTGCTGGCAACCAGCAATTGACAGTCACGGCTGACACTAGCACAGATCTAATGCTCACTACGGCAGTCTACATTATTCCAACCATCATCGATATTGGAAGTTTGATTTTCTTTGGCGGCGGACCGGGATGGACAGATTTTCTGCTTCCGCCGCTTTTGGCCGTGGACTTGCTCAACACGGACAACCAAGTGCTACCCAACACCACCCTCAGGAACACTTACTTGCCGTCCAATTGCTCGCAGCTTATTGCGTCAAAGAGTCTGTTTACCCTGCTCCAAAATCCAAATGTAGTTGCAATTGTTGGGCCAGAATGCAGCGGTCCAGCGACCGTGATAACTCCGGTACTTTTATCTTTTAAGTAGCAGTTGAGTAGCTTATGCTTCTCTCTTTTTATTGTCTTGTTACAGATGGCATCCGCGTTCGGCGTTCCACTCATCAGCGGGTCGGCGGGAAACCCAGTCCTAAGCAACAAAAAGGCGTACCCGTTGTTCATGCGCACAATCGCAAACGGAAACTCGGAGTCTTCGATCATGATTTCATTCCTGAAAGAATTCAAATGGAAACAAGTTGCCGTCATCACATCCAACTTTTTCCCTATCGGCGACTTTTTCTATTCATCGTTATTTGAACTCGGAATCACAGTCGCAGTGAACATTATCATCCAGTCCGGGAAACCTGACTTTCTTTCAGAACTGCGCCAGATTCAAGAATCCAGCGCCACCATCATTGTCACCAACGTGTACGATAACGACAGCCCAGACATGCAGATACTCACTAAATCCGCAAAATCCCTTGGAATGCTCACAGCACCGTATGTATGGGTGTTGGGTGGAAGCGCAGGCAGTAACTTTATTCAGTCGCCGTACATAACAAAGGAAGATAAAAGCGGTCACCTTTGCTTCACGGAAGAAGCTGTCATGCACAAAGAGAGTCATCGAAAGCAGTTGTGCGACCTTTACAACAATGACACGTATCTGCGGGAACGCGGGTATGCGGACCACGGATTCCTGGACCGGTCTGTCCCAATGAATCCCAGCAACTTATCCGGGCTCAACTTTATCGATGCCGTGTACACAATTGCCCATGGAATAAATTCGATGATCTTGAACAGACAAGACATCCGCGGCGACGAGCTGTACGCGGCCATGCGCAAACAGGAATTCGAAGGCGTCGCTGGACACGTTCAGTTTGACGAAAACGGGGACATGTACCCGCTGCCTAACTTTGCCACAGTTTACCAACACGGTTCTTGGGTCAACATTGGGAAAATAACACCGATTGTTGGGTCTTCAAACCAAAACTTTACTCTGTTTCGCAACGTCAGTTTTACATGGCCAGGTGGTATTCCAGGAGATCAAGTTCCTCTTGCTTTCAAGTCTGTAGGTTTGTATATTCTGATTCAATGTCCGTCGATCTCATTCATCATTCTGATTCATTCCGATTCCTTTCATTTTAGCTCAGTGCCCAGTGGGATATGGGCGCTATTTGGTTGGAGAAGTTTACAACTGCATTCGCTGTCCACAAGGCACCTATAATTGGGTCGAAGGAAACACTCAGATTTGTCCGGTATGCATAGACAGGATCGCTATGTCAATCTTTTTCAGCTCTAAGTTACTTAAATGATAGCGATGCCCTGAGGATCTAGAATGTCCAGGTGGTGAAGCTGTCGAAGTGAGCAAAGGAAAATGGCTGCGCAACAAGTATGAGACAAATTCCACAATTCCAGAAGTGTACCACTGTCCACATCCTGAAGCATGCTGTCCGACCGGCTTTTGTGGATTCGAGGGGTGCGCGAAAGGCTTCACGGGTCCCTTGTGCACAGACTGCATCAAGGAGAATTACTACATGTTCCACGGCGAATGTAAAAACTGCAGCCGTGGAGTGGGAAACAGCTTTTATATCATTATTGTGATCTCCTTCATATGCGCGATCGGACTTCTGTGTCTTCCGTTCGATGAAG
>QEAP01000538.1:0-15950 GCA_006535975.1 Chytriomyces confervae | reverse complement strand
ATGCCAATTGATACGGAATAGGTCGAGTGCTGGAACTGGCTACTTGACTATTCAGGAGTTTGGAGTTTTGACTGCGATGAGCAGGAGAGTAGTAAATGAGTTATGGAGAGACTGATGTTTATTGAAGGAAAAGGTCCTGAGCAAACTTTGCTGCGCATTCTTGAAGCACGAATCTAATGTACTAGATTTTGGAACAATTATCAGTTCTCGTGGTGTAGTGGTTATCACACAAGTCTAACACACTTGTGGTCCCCGGTTCGATCCCGGGCGAGAACATATGGTCTTTTTTTTTTGAATCCCTCCCGATACGTCGTCCGGGCAGCAGCGTTTTGGTACTGGTCACTTGGTGCACATGAACAGTTGTCCCGGCCGAAGTCCTCCTACGTGGGGTAACATTATTGATACGTGCTTGCCCTTCCCTTGAGCATGGATGTCCTGGCAGCGTACAATGTACAGTGATGTGGTCCTTCAATCTCGTGCCCTGTGCAGCATTTAACTGCATTCACACAACCAGAGGGAATACTAAAAATCAGTTGCTGGATTTGCTGTGGAGGAGATTATGCCAGTGCCAAATCCACTGGCGGGCCTACCATGCCACCGAAACTGCGTAAGTGAATGTGCAAATTATATGTCACGATGAGTTTGTTTGTGCAAAGGCAGTCTATTTCTCGCCACATCCAACAACTGGATTTGGCCATACTGTAAGTTACAAGAAAAGAGAAAGGAAATAACAGCAAAGAAAGGAAAAGAAAATTACAGGAAGCAAATAGTGAGAGACACAATAAGCCCAAGAAAGAACTGAAAAAAAATAAAAAGAATAAAAACTTGGTGTCGCAGCGCATGTTTAAAAGTCTTTGAATATTTTGGCATACGGGTCAGGAACATTGCGGCCGTATGGAGCGTAATCCTCTTCGTATTCGTCAAACTGTGCCGTGGAGAATGGATTCAACAGTCGGACGGAGATTCTGAAAATAACAACATAAAAAACTCACGTGTGATGTATCACCGTCACCTTCAACGTCTGGAATATATGGTGCATCCATTCTAAGCTCCCACATTGCATCCCAGTCAATTCCTTGGAACCACGGGTGCATCTTGATGTCCAAGGCTCCGTCTCTCAGGTTTCCATACCGACGGGACAAGTCCGGTGTTAGCAGCCGACGAATCAAGTCTTTAGCCAAAGGATGCATGAAAGGTGGGAAAGCGAGACGGCATGCCACAATTTTTTCGTACAGACGGAACGGATCATCATCAAAGAAGGGTGGATGGCCAGCAATCATTTCGTAAATGAGGATTCCAAGTGCCCACCAGTCAACAGCTTTACCATAGCCCTTTGCCTGAATCTGGAATTCGTTGGAATGAAATATGGGGTGAGCATTTCAGGTTTTTGTCAGTGCCAATACCAGGTTGCTTCTGGTACATAAAAAAAATAATATACAAAACACTCCGAGAATGAAACGAGCAACTCAACTCCATCAACATTAGGTACACTAACCACTTCAGGTGCCAAATAATCCGGGGTTCCACAAAGCGTATGCGTCTCGTCACCATCAAGATGTTTTGCAAATCCAAAATCAGTAACACGGATGTGTCCTCGGCTGTCAATCAGCAAGTTTTCTGGCTTCAAATCGCGATACACAACTTTAGCGCTGTGCAAGTACTCAAACGCAAGAACAACTTCAGCGGCGTAGAACTTGGCAGATTCGTTGTCCAACTTGTCCACATTTCGCAGGTATGTGAAAAGCTCACCACCCTGAATGTATTCCAGGACGAGGTAGAGATATTCGCAATCCATAAACGAGCCGTACAGATGGACCAGGAAAGGACAACCATTGCAAAGCGCTTCAAGAATTCGCTTTTCATCGAGAGTGTGTTCAACCTGCTTCAACTTGACGACATCGTGTTTGCGCAGCACTTTCAGGGCAACGTAAGTGTTTGTTTGCGTGTGAAGGGCCAAATGGACTCGACCAAACGACCCAGTTCCCACAGTTTTGATGAGTTTGAAATCTGAAATATGGAATGGCTTGGTATCGTAAATTGTTTCTGGCGTCGAAGGTGGGGAAGGTCGCCGCAGCATATCAATATCCCCATAACTACCCGACCGACTCGAATCACTGTCAGTTCGAGTATCAAACATAAGCTGATCCAGAGCAACTCGCTCGACTGGGATATGGCGCTCCGTCAGCAGATTTTTCAACACAGGATGCGCAACCGGAACTTCTTGATCAATGGCAAGCTGCTCTTTTTGGAGGTCATCAAGAGAGATCCGCTCGGCGAGGACAGGGATGTTATTCTTGAGTTCGTCCACGACCATATCACGCAGGGAAACACTCTCGACTGGAACGTCCTCTGATAAATCCACGTCCATGTCATCGAAAAGTTTGTTCGCAGGACGAGGAATATGCATTCGATCGTCCATATCGGTTGTCTCATCCTCTTCATGCCCTTCCGGGACGACTGACAGGGCATCTCGCTCATGGGGAACAACAGCTGGAACTGAAACTTCCTCAGGGACCATCGTAGATGCCTCTGACGCCGGCACCGTGTCAATAGGAGTACTGCATTCATCATCCTCATCCTCTTCCAGTACCACGTCCATCAGGTTGGTATCTTTTACAACCGACTCCGGAGTTTTGATTTCAGCATTTATAGATGCAGTCGCTTGCACCGCAGGTTTGGCAATCTGAATTTCTTCCAAAACATTTTGTTCAATAGGTGCCGCAATTCCAGTGACTATTTCGGAGGCGGCTACTGTGGCATCGGCCATCTCAACATCCTCGTTTTCCAATTGCGTGGCGACTTCAGACGCCTTGACAGGTACTTCCGGCTCCTCTAATTTTCTTTCAATTACAGTTGGTTCGGGAACAGAAACTTCTTCAACCACTTGAGGGAAGACGTCGTTTTGTGGAACAAGTTCAATGGTGTGATCCACAGGAACTGATGTCTCAGCCTCCACCAGCTCGGATTTGACTTCTATCGGAACTGCAGGAATTGCTTCTTCTGCAGCATTTTCGTTTTTGACAGATTTTCCGGCTTCCGCCGCAACACTTTCAGCGTTTTCTTCAACAACCACCTCTGGCTGAATCGTCTCCTCGACAGCGCCATTCAACATTGAAATAGTGCTCGCAGCATCCTGCGCGTCACCCGCACTCACAGCCGGCTCACTCACGGGTGGCGTTGTCGTTGACTTTTTGCCAAATAGCCATCCCGTCAACATGGTCAATCGGCGGACAACCTTCTTTTCTTCGACTGGGGGAATAGCTGTGTCTGACGGGGTAGACGTTGTAGCGAGTTCGACAACGGGGACTGTTGCTTCAGAAGTGGCGGTTTCTTTGTCGATGATTTTCGCACTGTCAACGACGGGGCTGGCCACATTCGCTTCCTCATTAATCGCGGATAGGGACGGTGGGTCGGCCGTTGCCAATGGAGCAGTTTCCACGGTCGCAATTTCAGGCAACGTCGTTGACGACTCAATCTTGGGTATTTCAACTGCAGATGTAACTGCAGGTGGAGAAATTGGAGAAATCACTGAAGCGTTTGCAGGTGAGATAGTTGCAAGTGGGGAGGATGGAGTGTCTTCCACCGTAACAATCTTTAACGAAGTGATGGGAAGCTTTGAAGACCCAGAGCTGATTTTGGATGAGGTTTTGAGCATGGATGGAGATGCCGGTGCAGTTGATGTGCTCGAAAGCGTCTTTTTGATGGATTTTGCACCAGGTGCTGGACTTGCCGTCCTCGATCTAGGGGAGGAAACATTCGACTGCGGCGGCTTCGGAGTTTGTGGCCGCTTATCTGGGACGGGTGCTTTGGCTTTTGGAGGTTCAGCAAATGGAGCATTCGCAGCAGCAGCCAGGCGACTAGCGGCTTTCACATCTGAAGGCTTCATTCCAGGAGCCAGGCGAATGGTAGTTGCAGTCATGGCAGGCTTTTGTTTTGGGGACGGAGCTGGACGCTTCACGTCTCGACTTCCGAGCCCAGCAGCCATCTGATTTCGTGCGGCAATTGTAACAGTTGCTGTACTAGTGATAGAAGTGAGTTTGGACGCAAAGGCATCACTGGAGCTGATGGGGGATGGGCTCATTGACTTTGTGTATCCTCGGGAGGAAGCCTTGTAAAGAACTCGGGGGGTTGTTGTGCTGCTGCTTAAGTGAACTTGAGGGGGACCGACTACTTTCCATTGGGGTTTTGTCGATGGGGTGATTGATGTGGAGCTTACAAGACTGGCTTTGCGAACATGTCCTGCCTTGCGACCAGCTGATAGGAAAGTGGGTCAGGGCTTGTTAATTTTTTGTTTCGATCGAAAATAAAAATATCGCGGAACCTGAAGTGGATGATTCTGCCGAACCTCTTTTCGATCCAACGTTCTTGTTGCTCGCTGGGGGGATAACTGCGGTTAGATACAGAACTGGAGAATCGCTGCAGGTGAATTTAAACGAGTCAAACTACCTGACGCAACCGAGGACGCAGTCGAGGCTCTTCGCTCAATTGGGTTTCCCTGCTCGTCCACTTCGACCAATCGTTTCGAATGTCCAGTTGGTTTGTAAGCGTACGGACTCGTGTACGATGTTCCCAGGGTATTTTTGGAGTTCGATTGAGAGCTGGACGTATTCTTCTCTGAAGGGGTATCTGACGTGCGTTTTGGGGTCGGGGATGAGACGGGTGGTATTTTCACGGGTGTATACGCATAGGGGCTTCTATACGGTTGCTTCGGAGCGATATCAGCACCGGCAGGTTTCTGATTGTTTGTTGTTGATCTTTGTCTGATGTAATGATGATTGCGAGATGGATGCAGTTCCAATGGCATGGGTTAACTGGGTGGATGATAGCAAGTGAAATGAAATTACACACTTTGGCATCAGGGCCGCCTTCTCCTTCTGACCAATCGTTTCGAATGCAGCGATCCTGCTTTTTACTTGCTGTCCAGTGGTGCCCTTCTTCTTAGCATCCCTCGTAAGCGGTGACGCAGACGGCGTCGTGGCAGATGGAGACGGGAAAGAGTAGGACATGGCCGTGTTTGAGTACGTATCTCTTGTAAGCACCTTACTGGGTTTCCTGGCTGCGGCAGCGAGTGACGAGTCGTTCAGGGCAGGCTGGGCTGGTGGGGCAATGGAGTTGAGTGACGGCGAGGCCAGGGAGCCCTCTCTCTCTCTTGTGAATCCCTCAGCAACGACCACATTCGTGCCTTCTCCTGGCGTGGTGCATGGTGCTGCAGGCTCACTCTCAGCCATCTCTATTCTGTGACAGTTAAAATGTGCGGTCTTAAAATCGGAAACATGAGCTGGAATGACAAGTTTCAAAAGGCGCATTTGTCATATCGGACACACGTTTAAATTTTCTGTTTAGCTTTTCTGTTTCGCGTCTCTGTTTGTCTTCTATTTATCGTCTCTATTTGCCCCCTGTTATGGCCTCTATTTATCTTCTTTGTTCTCCCTTCTCCGTTCCTTTCCTCGCCCACACACACACACACACACACACACACCACAAAGATGCTGAACATGAGACGGGAGAGAAGTGGGAATGACACATGATCCAAGACTGCGTATTCCTGCTTGACAGAACACCGGTTGTCAAGTGGTTCAAAAATATTTTCTTGCCTTTATTTATTAATAAATAATTCATAAAATGAGCAAACAACAAAAGCTCTGCCCCGCCTGCACCACAAACGTGTCTTTGTACACGCAGCTCATCAACGCCTTCGAATGCTCGGATTCAGACTGCGATGAAGCCAACCCAGACTCCGAACTCGACGAAAAGTGTCGAAACTTGTACAAAAAACGAATCGCGAAACTGTTTCCGTTTCCGTGCGCCCGTTGCTCTCACAGCGTCCATCTGGCTCTGAAATTTGCAGAAAAAAAGGTGTCCTTCAGGAGGTCCGATTCGAATTTGGGTGATACCCGTCCAGGCAACCTGCCAAGTTACCGCAAATCCATTCAATCATCTGCAGTTTATTATACCATGGCTGGAGGCATCTTGACTGTTGTTATCTTGCTGCTGGCTGTCATGATCGGCCACTGCGCAGTTTTCTTGTGCCCCATCTCAGCTTTCACACACATGGAACACATGTCCCGGACTCTATACACCCCTGCGTTTGTCTGTGTGCTTGCATCTGCGCCGTTCATATTCTTCAATCCGTTACTTCTGGTCATTGATTCGCCAATGGCGCTATTTTACAACTACAACGTGTTCGCGGACGAATCTGATCGCTTTCAACCTGACATCAAACGGATTCGGGACAATACAGTCGTATACCTCGCATGGAAGCAGAAGACATCTGCTGGGTGGATGCGCAGATTAACCGCAGTGGTTACGTTTTCGAAAGTGCACATTTCGAAACGAAGAGGAAACATTCTCAGAATTCGCTTGCACAAGGCGCAATACTTGGTAATCCAATGCAAATTCTCAAAAATGCGTGAATGGTCCCCTGATGCCATCCCTCGAATAGTTTTCCCAGACATATCTCTTCAGTATGAGAATGGTGATGTTTTTCCTGCTGCAACGGACGATTGATGACGCCAAAACGCTTGCGAAGTGGAACATCTTTCTTTTCGGACTCAATGCAATTGTAAGGGATTTTTCGACTTGCCGTGGGGCTTGTTTATAACTTTTATGCATCTTGTCGGCATTTTCAGGGGCTGGCCTGCCTCATGCGGTCCCTAAACGCGACCTTTGTTTTATCTGGAAATGATCGATCAAATCAATCCACGATGGAGCAGTCGACTTTGGACTCTCCGAATGTCGGAAGGTTGAAAAGAGGCGATTCTGGCATTTCAGGTTTTCACCTCTCAAATTCCAATAATGGATTTGATGGCGCGGATTGCAGTGGAATTCAGCAAGATGAAGATGAAGTGAGTTTACTCTTTCAATTTTCCCGAAAGCAACATGAAATAACCTCTGGGGATATAACAGTTTGGCCTGGAAAATCTCGAGTTCGCATTTGCAAACAGCTTAAACTCTGGAAATGCTTCGTCTCTCGAGAGGCAAAACTCGATCGCTTCATTTCGAAGGTCTGCATCTTTCACAAATTGCGAAACGCCAGAGCTTCAAGACTTTGATTCGATCGCTGCCGAATTCAAGTTTCGTTACAAGAATATTTGCCGCCTTCACAAGTTCGTCATTGGGAGTTTCATCGTGGCCTTCGTAGCAAAAGTTGCTCTTGTGGCGCAGCGATTACCGGGATTAATTTATCTTAATGGGCAGATTGGAGAGTACGCCAATCACATATACCCGGCGTTCAAGATTTGCTTTCTCTTTCTTTTAGTGCTCTGGCGGATTCTTTGGACTCGTTGGCTGGATGATGGTAGTTCGGCGAGACCTGGGCGGCTTCCTTCATGGATCTTTTTCGTAAGAAATGCGTTACTTCCACACTTGCAAATCGCCTAAACAATCAACTTTTCGTACCTTCAGTCGTTTTTGGTCTGCGCGAACCTTGTAGCCGCTGCTGCAACGATGCACCCATTCATTCAGCAGCGATTGCCTTTTATGCCTTTTGGAAGTGGGATAGTGGGTTTACAGCAGCTCATAGAACTAATCCCGAATGAATTACCCTGGTGGGCAGGTGCAGAGTTCGTGCAACTCTTCGAACTGAATCTGGGTGGTTTCGCCGGATGGATGTTGGATGTGGCTGATGTTGGGCTCTTTGGTGCAGTATTTATGGTTGGATTGACTGTGTAGCAGGAACCGAAACGAAAAATAATAAGCGTTCTAACGATCCGTTTTGACTCTTTTTGTTGTGAGGAAAAAAATCACCACAGGTAGTTTCATTCTTCCACCGACTTTATAACTGCGGCAAATGACAGCCAGCTGCATAGGCCTAGCATTGCGCGAGACGGCATGAGTGTCGTTACTTCCATGCCAAACATCCCACCATGGAAATGGAAGGATTCGCGCACACTCCATGTAAGATGAATTTTAGATCGATGCTGCCATGATTTCAGTCTTATGGACTTGATTGCCGCAACATGCAGGGTGACTGTGTTTGGTGGAATATGATAATGAGTTGTCCGAAAAGTCCGAAAGAAGTCGTGATCAGAATCATTACTTATTGTCTCCATCCCTTATATCACGACCTGTTACGATATTAATTCTCGGGTACGCCCAGAACCAAAGGACGTGAACCAAAGGACGTGAATTTTACAGAAGTTGATGTTCACAGCAAAAATACGATACATGGCAGGGCAAGAGGTTCTTTAATGTTTCAGAAAAGCAATGGGTCTTCATTCGGAGGGCAAGCTCAACGCCGTTTAAACATCAGCTCAACGGGAGTCTTTGGCTTCAAGGTGATTATTTGAGTTGCATCCAACACATGGGCAACATCTACATCTTCAGGAAGAGTCCACGTGTAATTCAAAGAAATCAGAGTGAGCAGCGTCATGAACTCCACCTGCGCAAACTTTTTGCCCACACATCCTCGCGGACCCTCGGAAAAGGGAGCAAACCCAGATCGAGATGGTGCATCGGATGCCATGAATCGTTCAGGCTTGAATTCGAACGAATCTCCACCCCAGGCAGCTGGGTTGTAATGGAGCCCAGCCGTGTTGATGTTGATGAATGTCTTTGGTGGAAACACGTATGGCCCAAGAGAGAGTGTCTGGGTGGCGGTATACTTGGGGATGCCAGTAACAGGAGGGAACATGCGCATAGATTCATTCATGATTGACTGAACGTACTTTAGCTTGGCCAAGTCTTTGTATTCTGGAATGGAAGAATCGCCGAGAACTTGTCGGATTTCTTGGAACAGCTTGTGTTGCTTCTCTGGGTGCAGAGCGAGCAATGTAAGCGCGAATTGAAGCACACCTGCCGTAGTTTCGTGACCTGGAAAATGCGCAGTTGGAATTTGGAAAGGCAGAGGCAGGTGAATAGTGAGAAAACATACCAGCCAGGATAAAGACGAACGAGTTTCCTTTCAGTTCAGACTTTGAGAGTATGGATTCCGGCGACTTTTCAGACATGGTGGCCTTTGTCAGCATTTGAAGGAGCTACAGTGGGATCATTAATTGATGAACATACGAGAGAGTTCATAGCCACAAACATTCTTTGGCGTCTCTTCTGATGCGGAATCTTCGGCATCGTCGATGATGCGGTCCAAGTATTTCCCAAACTCGTCGAAACCCTGCTTCGTTTCCTGCAGGTACTTGATGGGGAACAAGTACAAAAACTTGGGAGTGATGACCCAGTACTGCAGCCGATTGACAACGATTTCAAGGGACTGTTTGAAGGAAATCTGGTGTCCCTGACGAAACTCTGAATTGTCTGGCTCAGTATGCCACGGAATATCAATACCGAATGCGGCCGATGAAATGACGGACAGAGCAAATTCCATCATATCATCCGACGTGTTTACGCGGTAGCTTTGCTTGCCGTCTTTTGCCGTAATGCTGTTCTTCTCCCAAGAAGCAAACATTTGGTTTGCAATTTGAATCGAGCTTTCATGCACGAGCGCGTTATTCTGTTCAGAAAATGTGGGGGCAGCAATCTTTCGGTGGCGTCTCCATTCATTGCCTTCAACAGTGACAATGTTTTTACCTGCGATAAATATTTGAACAAGTCAGTTTAAAACTCGAGCTTGACGTGTGTGCATCGGCAGCCCAAAGCATACCATAAACATCGAGGACTCCGTAGAGTTGGATTGGTTTGAGAAACTCTTTGTATCGATTGACCATGATTTCCTTTGATAGTTCCGGGTTCGCAACTAATGTAGAGATTAACTGATTCATCACAGTTGAAACAAGTAGGCTACTGTTGCCCGCCAATGAGCTTATTCCAGTACGTATTCACCTTGGACATTCGTTTGGTTCACAGTGCAGATTGCAAACACACCGTCCTTCCTGCGGATAGATGCGCAAGCTTAAGCATTGATATGTATGCGTATGGGAACACCTGTGACGCTCACGTTTCGTTAAATCTGTCGTATTTGCCGTCAAAGGTCCAGTTTTTGGGAAAGCTGATTTTCATCCAGCGTGGGATCAGCTGGGGAGTCACGATGATGAGCAACAGATTAACTCGACCAGTATCAAACATACATTCAACAGATTGAGGAGAGACGATGGCGCAATGAGGACCGGGTACACGGTCAGGGTCGGGTTCATGCGTTTCAATGCACGGGCCCTCTGGCAAGCAACCAAGTACATGCCGAGAGAGGTCACGGCAGACAGGGCCGTCACAGCCGCCACGGCTTTCAATGAGGTGTACAGCATTTTAGGCGAGTTTGGATGGGCATGTTCCCAATTTAAATGGGTTTGGCAAACTGGGTCGGGGTTTATTTTCAACAACGCGTGCGTTTGTCACGATTTGGGCAAGACAAGATTGCTGTTATGAGCTGCTTGATTTGATCTGTCTGCCTCGCTCCATCTGCCAAGGCATGTCATCCCAAAGCTGCTGAAGACGCGCCAGGGAGATGAACAGGGAGACGCGGCTTCAGCGGATCATCCAAACCAACGCGATCATGGGCACCCACAGAATAGCGCTTCATCCACTCATTCTCAAGACGGAATTTGAATGCGTGCATGTGTTTATGGCATTCTCAGAAATTTGCGACAACGCGTTTTCCAGGCTGGTCAAGGAATCGAAACCGCCTTGGACAAGACTTGATCAATGGGAAGTATACGCAAGCACAACGCTCATTCTGCTGCAACTTGTTCTTCACATGTGCAGCTGTTGCTGCGTTGATTGCGCGTCGCCGGTCCCAGCGAAATAAGGAAGGAACTAAGCGTCCCTCAGCGTGCGAAATTCGCAGATCGTGTCTTTGGAATGCGGCCAGCTCTTATTCCTTGGTGGGAGCAGGGCCGCGCACGAGCGACACTTTTTTAACGTCGCCAAAGCGTAAAATGAGAAAATAAACAAGAAAAAACTTGCATGTCTGGCCGCATCAAAAACCTCGATGACGACGGGATCGAGCGCATACCCGAGTACTATGAATTCATTGCCCAGC
The DNA here is from genome assembly GCA_006535975.1 of Chytriomyces confervae. NCBI lineage: Eukaryota > Fungi > Chytridiomycota > Chytridiomycetes > Chytridiales > Chytriomycetaceae > Chytriomyces > Chytriomyces confervae. Next base: position 5,023 of record QEAP01000538.1, on the reverse strand, counting down.
TGCAGCAGTTTCACGACTCGATCGGGTTTGTCCTCCCAGATACCCCGTCAGGTTTTGCCTCAGTTGTTTAAAAAAAACGCGGGCCGCAGGACTTTTCTACAGGTGGAGCCGATTCTAGGCGGCAAGAAGCTGGATCTCAGGCGCATTTACTTGGGCGTCAAACATGCGGGCGGGTTCGAGAAGGTGCGGCGGTGCTGGTTGCGTTTACATGGGAATTAAAACGTGTATATCTCAGGTGACGGAAGAGCATGGCTGGCAAAAGATTGCCAATCCGTTCGACTTTCCACCGACATGTACAAACAGCGCGTATGTGATTAAGAGGGCTTACAAGCAGAGTTTGTACAATTACGCCCAAGTCACGGACTACGGCGTTCCCATCTCGCAAATCAAGATTATCGAGAACGCATCGAAAAGATTCCAGGACGATGACGGCGGTGAGTTTCTAGATGAACATCAGCATATCCATTCTCTCTCTTATGAATGTTTTCATGTTTTCTTTCAGGTGCGTCGTCGAAAAAGGCCAAAACAAGGAATCAGTTTCAACCAACTGTCCCCTCCGTAACCATGACTTCAACATACGTAGCTCCTCAGAGAGGAAATGGTGCTCCGATAAAGGTCATTGAGTTTGCGCCTGATGGTGAGTCAAAACCACATCTCATGAAATGGTGCTGATTTAGCACTTCTTCAGACAAGTATTTGCAGGGCGGCGCACACAACAAAATTCTGCTGGCTCTTCAATCTGATTTACCAAACGAAGTGGACTGGGCGTTCAACAAATTGGTCAAACTCAGCAGCTCCACACCACCGAATTTTCACATTGGAAGCATTCCAGGGTTAATCGAAGCCATCATTGCCCATACAGACGCCTTTTTTGCGCTTCTCAAACTCAATACCGCTGCAGACAATTTTGAAACAAGTCCGGATTTCAGCAAACCTGAGCATCTCACAAAGCTTCCAAATTTTTCGGAATTGACTCTCTTCAACCTGAAAGAATGCGCAACCATGCTTGATCGCGTTCTTCAAATCATGCATATCCTTCGAAATTTTTCCTTCACCGAACCGCATGCGAAATTCTTTATCAATCAGAATCCCCTCCTCACTGTACTCGCCAAATCACTGGCCCTCCCATGCTACTCAATCTATACCACTCTGAAGCTCGAAAGTTTGGAAATATTTGAGAATTTAGCGGGCGCCATCAACCTGCGAGGTCGAAATGACTTTTATCTCGCGTGCTTGCGAAAAATCCTCACGGAGACCAATGATAAAGCCCTTCTGCTTGGCTCGCTGCGATCATTTACCAAACTCTGTGCGACAGACGGTAATCATGCTCATTTAATGGACATGGATGCAACAGTCTTGGATCGTTGCATTCAGCTGCTTCGCGTTCGCGGAGATGACTTTCTCATCTACCTCACCCTCGAATTCATCTATTCGTATTCCTGCTTGGGCGTTGATGCAATTGCGCGTGTCGTTGCATGTGCTGCACCATCCAATATTGTGCGTCTTTTCATGAGCTTCCTACACTTGCGACCCAATATGGACGTGAAACCAGCGAAAACCAAAATGGTGATGGGACCTCCGATGCCGCCTCCACTTCAACCATACCCACAGCAGCAAATGAATATGCCGCCGGGCGGGAATATGCCAGGTTTCAGGCCTCCTGGATTCATGCCGCCTTCCATGTACCCAGGAACACCCATGTGGAACGCAGGGCCAGTCAACAATATGGACTACAACCAGCCTTTAAAACGAGGGCCCAAGCTTGGATCGAAGAGAATCCCCAAGATGGAATCGGGCACATCGACACCCGTGCGAAGCCAAGCCGCATCCCAAGTCAACTCAAGCGCCGTCAGTCCAGCTCTGCATCGAACTACATCAAAATCTGTCTCATACAAGGAAGATGACGATATTGATATTGATGGAGACGAAGATGAAGTTTTGGAGGAAGGAAGAGCTGGAGGGTCGTATGTCCCCTCGGGTCAATCGCAATCTACACCCGCTGCACGGTCAACTTCAGGACCTGCGGGTCCTTCCCTCACAGTACCCACACCGCAAGATCCGTTTTCAATCACCTACAGAAAGCGTGGCCGTCCACCCAAGAATAAGGCTGAATTGGACGCATATTCGGTGCAGCTGCAGCAGCAAATCACGCAAGAGCATGCAGCAATGTTGAAGCAAAATCCGAGCATGGGTGACGCTGAAAAGACAGTGCTGGTTACCAACTTGCAGCAAAAGCAGCAAATGCTGTTGCTGCAATTTGCTGGCGCAAAGTCCGTACCGACACCCGCACCCGCAGCGACACCGATTCCGGCGGAAAGAGAAGTTGATCAGTACGCCGGTGGGGGTGGTAATTTTGGATACGTTGGTATGCCAAACAACATACCTGTGATCAACCCAGTCGTTGCCCCTGTGGAAGAAGAGGATATTCCTGCCGATCCATCGTTCGAATGTCACTGGACCCTTTCCGATGGATCTGAATGCCCTCTCGAGTTTGCATCCGAGACTGAAATCATCTCACACATGGCGGAAGAACATTTCGCGACACCAAATCAACTCTACAGATGCCAGTGGTCAGGCTGCCATGCATATCATGCAGCGCCAACTGGAAGGGGGACTGTTTTTAAGCATGTTCGCACACATGTCGGGGATTCATCCAAAAAGACTAGAGGATTTTCTCAGCCTTTATTTAAAAAGCCGTTCAAAAGTGGGGGGATTGATGGACCTGAGTTGGCCGGAATTCCGCTTACAACGCTTCTCATTTTGCGGAACTTGGCACGTTCACAAATTGTTCGTGAAATGTTTTTGGAGTTTGAGTACGATTTGGCGTTGGCGATGGCAGAACGGCCCAAATATTCAAAGGTGATTGCAGAGGTCTTGTGGGAGCTGAGATAATTTGATTTTGGGGGAATCGGTGCGGTGACGGAATGTAAAAAAAATAAAATTCAAATTATTTTTTGAAGCTTTGCTTTATTAAGTTTTGAACGTCAGTCGAATGTTTGTTCAAAATGCTCATTTGGCGTAATGGGCTTTCACATATTTGGCAATGGTGGCCAACTGAATGTTTGAGGTTCCCTCATAGATTGCGCCGATACGTGAATCACGGTAAAACTTTTCAATGGGGAACTCTCGGGTGAATCCGACACCTCCGACCCATTCGACCGCTTTGGATGATGCGCGTTCAGCCACTTGAGAAGAGTACAGCTTGGCCATTGCAGCTTGTTGAACCTAAAAAAACCGGGAAAATTATTTCTCAAAAATCACAAGGTCCAAAATTCCCAAATCCCCTTACCACATCCTTTCCTTCCTCCTTGAGTCTGGCTGCATTGTAAGTCAACAGCCGAGCAGCTTCAATTTCGGTTGCAATTTGAGCATACTGGAATTGCATTCCCTGGAAATCTCCGATGAAGGTTCCAAACTGCTTACGCTGGAACATGTATGGAAGGGCCTCATCCATAGCTCCTTGCGCCAGTCCAATCATCTGGGCGGCAATTCCGATACGGCCTTCGTTCAAAATTTCAATTGCGTACTTGAAAGCATCCCAGATAATGTCAGTGGACTTGGAAGGCATTCTTGGTTTTTGTAAACATGATTTTCACCTTGTAACCTTTTCCGATTTCTCCCAACACACGATCGGCGGGCACTTTGATGTCGTCAAAAGACAAGCCACATGTGGAAGAGGCTCTGATACCAAGCTATGCGCGGAGATGGGTGAGAAAGACTGAGGGCAAAATAATGCGTTTGCACCTTGATTTCCTTCTTGGCAATTTTCACTCCGTCCTCGCGTTCGACAATGAAGCATGTGATTCCCTTGTATCCTTTGGATGGGTCAACGTTGGCAAAGACCAGAAAGATGTCGGCTTCGTACGAGTTGGTAATCCACATCTTGGATCCTGAGGCCCATGACATGAGAAATCAAAAACTCGCACTTTATGCTTGTTCCCAGAACGTACCAGAAATGGTGTAGTAATCGCCATGCTTTTCAGCGCGAGTTTGAAGAGCGAAAGCATCACTTCCGGAACCAGCCTCTGACAAGCAAAAGCATCCGACAGTGTCGGTGTTCAGTCGCGTCAAGTATTTTTCCTTTTGGGCTTCGGTGGCATATTTGTTGAAGAGGGTTCCAACAAGAGTGTTTTGGACATCACAAACAACGCTGACACTTGGATCCACCTTGGCAAGTTCTAAAATGGATAGCTCTTATTCAACAACTTGCGCTGGCGCCTTAAACTGCACACAATGTACCTTCGATGGTCAGGATGGCACTCATGAAAGACGATTCGGAGCCTCCGTACTTTGACTCAGCCTCAATTCCCATCAGACCCTGGTCAAATAGAGCTGCCAGAGTGCAGAGTTAATAACTCAGCTTTCCATCGTGACGAATTTTCTCACCCTTCAGGACAGACTTGTCCAGCAGCTCTGCTTCGTCCATTTCCCGCACTTTGGGACGAATCTGCTCGTTCGCAAACTTGCGCACTGTGAGATAGAGATGAGTTTAAGTACCAGGGTTGGCGCTAGAGAGAGCTGCCAACTGACCGGCATCACGCAGAAGAACCTCCTCTTCCGTCAGCGAGTGGAGCGAGGGAAGCGACGAGAAGGGGCGTGTGGAGGCGCGCGCGAGAGCAGACAGACGAGGAATGTGTTTGGCGATGCGGATCATTTTCGAGTCTTGTTTTTATTTTTCATAAACCAAACAGCCACATGGACCTGTTTCACGTGGGACCTTTGTTGACTGAGAAACATGCTATTTATTCAACGTACATCCACCCTTCCAAACTGTGCTCGTAGAAAGAAGAAAATTCACACTATCAGCTTATCTTCGGTGGACCTTGTTCTTCTTGGCACTCTCCTTACTGGCGCTTGGCGCTCTCGCCTTCTGCTGAGGAACCGCCTCTGCCTTTGATGGAGAGGCTGCTGCCTTGTTTGGGCTGGAGGGAGCGCTTCCCTTGGATGGGCTCGCAGCGGCCTTTTGTGGAAGTGGGGCTGGCGCCGCCGCTGCCTTTGTTGGCGATGAAGGTTTTGGTGATGG
>QEAP01000536.1:0-16056 GCA_006535975.1 Chytriomyces confervae | reverse complement strand
AAAAAAAAAAAAATAAATCATTTAGAAAATGCACAAAAAAGAAAAAAAAAAAAAAAAACAAGTGACACGAAAATAGTCGCCATGATGTTGTATACCTGATGGTATGACTTGGTACAAAAATGACACTTTCTGGCCCTGAAGTGCTTCCACGCCGAGATACGGATGGCAGTGTGTCTGCGCTCAGATACTTTGCAGAAGTTGCGACACCCACCCGCGCACCACCACCAGCCACGCTCATTTCATTTCTGTTTGAAGAACCTATTGAGTTGTTTGAATCGGACTTGCGCAGTCCTGATGTAGTCTTGTTTGGATTCTTGTTGTTGATGGCTGAGAATCTCTTAGCGTCAGAATCTTCATGAATGGGTGGTGGCTGCGAGGCATCAAACTCAAAGAAGGAGTCGTGTATATCATCGCCGTTTGCGAGGGCGAGAATAAGTTTGTTTGTTTCAGGAGTTGAAGGCACAACAAGCGCAGCATCGTCATCATCATCATTGTCTCCGTCGTTGAAAAAGACATTTTGAGAGTTCATAGGGTGCATTGAAATGTCATTGAGCCCAGTTTGCAGGGCTGAGTGGTGTCCGTTGTTGGCACTGTTTGTTGAAATGTTGATGCGGAGTGGGGCTGCCGTGCTTCGGCGGGCAGACACCTCTCTCTCTAAATGAGTATGCGCTGGTTCGATCGCAGATGGTTGCTGTTGAGTCACTGCTGCTGGCCGGATTCCCTCCTCGTGGGCCCTCACAAGCAGCCGCTCTTTCAACGCCGCAATGTCCCGCTTCAGAGCCACGCTCTCTCGCTGTGTGTACAAAGTAACGAGTACCAGTGATACCAGCCATGCGAATCCGTAGACGGCGCATGCGACAATGACAGACACAGAAATCTTTGAGTTGGGTTGGTTGTGGGAAAGCGGATCAGTACAACATCCACACTACCCCAGCAGCAGAAAGCAGCAGCAGCAAAGAATGCAACTCACTTCTGTCGGACGCAGACTCGCATCGCTCGCAAAGACTTCCTTCCCAGGTCCAAGAGGCACTGACATGGAGATGGAGATGGCAATTTAAAAAGTTTTTCTATTTTACTTTTAACAACATTTTACGAAATAACGAGAATCTGTTCACTCCATCTGAAGCACCGTCGGCCCATGCTTGCTCTCGAGATACGCGGCACTGCGGGCCTCAATCAGCATAAACTCGCTGTTGAGCAGCAGCGCAATAATAACCATTTGGATGCCGTTCGCAAAAGTGAACGTGCTCGGGTACTGGCTGGCCCAGATGTACACCACAGATTGAACGAGACTGATCCCAGACCGCGCGACTGTTTCATGTGTTTTATAAATCAAGCACTCAATAAAGCCTTCGATAAAGTAAACTCACCGTTCTCGGCCATCAGCACCTTCGACAGGCGCGTTGATCGGTCCATCCAGCACGACACGACGGCAACAACGGTTGCAAACAAGTCGCCTGCCACATCGATGCTCACGTATCCGTAGAACACGCTCTTTGAAAAGTCAAACAGACACTCTCCCTCCGCAGACAAATACCCACGACACGTTGCTGCCTCCCACACACCAAACACGACGCGCACCACAACAATCGCCACTGAGACAATGCCAACTACGCGTCGCTTCAGCGCAATGACCCACGACTTGTACAGAATGAACCCAACTAAAGATTTGTCAGTAATTAGTCATCCATCGTCGGTGTTTATATTGACGCTTGTGAAATTTTTCCCATTTGCTCAAGGCACGAAAGAGTGGAGATCAAACACTCACGGAAGACACTCATGCAGACATGGTACGTTGCGTTCTGCAGCGTGTTGCCCACCACGCACGCCGCGGCCGTCACTCCCAGCACCCCCCATTCGAACGCAAGGATCTCGCCCAGCAGCGCCAGGTTGCACACAAGGATGGCCGCCATCACCGGCGTGCTCGAGCGTCGGCAACGAAGCCGGTGAGTCGCCATTGCAGAGCCGTACAGGCCCACAGCGCATGCCAGGGCGTAGAAGAAGGTTGCAATCACGACGCTGTGGACGTATCCCGCCGTGAGTGCAGTCATTTCGTTTCTTTTGCTTGTGTTTGGCGTTGTTGATTGGATTTTGGATTTTGGCTGATAAAAGTGGCGATAAAGCGTGTTTGAATTTACCCAACCCCTCTGTGCACGTGTGGGAGAGTTCTGATCATCGCATGAAAGTGCAAGACTGAATGAAGGGCACCTGGGCACCTGAGTTGCTCCGCCAGGTCTCCTGAGGCTGAGCTGTGATCACGCATCCATGTTCTTCCATTGCAAGACTTTCGAAGGTTCGGTGACCAGTGAGAAGGATAGTTGCACGCGTGCTGACAGACGAACTGAAAAAAAGGGTCGACGGAACTGCATTAATTTTACCGGCCAGAACGTAGTGGCGGGACGTTCTGGCCGGAGAGATGGGTGCATGCGATTGATTTTCCCGCTCAAGGGTGAGAGGGAGCAGGGTAAAGAGGTTGTTGGGCACCTGGTGGGAGTTGCACCCACGTCTTCCGAGGTTTGTTGGAGTGATTTCATACCGGTGCTCTTCCATCTGAGGCTACAGGTGCATTTGCACAGGCTCCTGCCGGGGTTCGAACCCGGGACCCCCGGTCAGAAATAGGAAACAACGTTCGGACGCTCTTCTCACTGAGCTACAGGTGCTCTTGCAGAATCCAATTCCGCGGTAATACTATCGGTGGTGTGGATGAGCATTGGAAGGGCAGAACAAGGGCAGGACGCGAGTTTCGCCGGCATTCAAGCAACTTTCATCAAACAAACAGACAGGAGGAAGAGTCATTGCATTAGTCTCAAGGTCATCAAGAGAGCGCGTCTCTCATCCTTGACATAACTGTCTCACCAGTGCCAGATGGTGCGTCACAACAGAGGCAGAGACAATGCAAGCATCAATTCCAGAGCTCAGCGTGAAACAAAGGAGTGAATGAATGTCCAGATTTGAAATCAGGCCAAACTCTGAGATTCGAATTCGAATCAAAAACAACAACACCAAAAATGACCTACACCCTCCCACCACTTCCATACGCGCAGGACGCCCTGGCCCCACACATCAGTGCCGAGACACTGGGTGAGCTGCGTTCCCTCTTACAGCAGCATTCGCAGAACTAACAGATCTCATTCGCAGACTTCCACTACGGAAAGCACCACGCCGGCTACGTTGCCAAGCTCAACAGCATCGTGTCTGAGGACTTGAAGCAGCACTCCGTCGAGGAAATTGTTGCCAAGGTGCGGCGGCATTTGTGTCATTATTTTATTGCGTAGTGTTTATGGCTGATCGCATTCTCTCAGGGCCCATCCAACGTTCCAGCTGGAATCTACAACTCTGCCGCTCAGACCTTCAACCACACTTTCTACTGGAACTCATTGGCCCCAGTTGCATCCCGCCAAGGTAAAAGAAAGATCAAATTATTGAAACCACCCACCCTCATCAACTCACCGCATCAAATAAATAACAAAAAACAGCTGCTCCAAGCGACGCTCTCAACGCCCTCATTGTCAAATCATTCGGCTCCTTTGACGCTTTCAAGACCAAGTTTAGCGACGTTGCCGCGGGACACTTTGGCTCTGGATGGGCATGGCTCGTTCAAGAGAAGGCTACCGGTCTCCTCAAGATTGTCGACACCCACGATGCTGTCTCTGTCATTCACGACACAACCGTGAAGCCCATCCTTGTTTGCGATGTGTGGGAGCACGCGTACTACATTGGTTTGTTATTCTTTTCTTTTGATTGCGATGAAAAGTGAAACTTAACTTTTTTTTTCCCATTGCCGCATCCAGACTACAGAAACGCCAGACCCAAGTACATTGAGAGCTGGTGGGGTCTCGTCAACTGGAAGTTTGCTGAAGCCAACGCGACCTTGTGACTAGGCAAACTGTAAAAAAATACTCCCAAAAAAAAATCAACTTGAAGGCGCCTGTTTTCCTGTCTGATGCTTTGTGTGGTTCCAGTGTTTTTTTGTGATTTCTTTGGCGACTTGTTTGTTGAGCAAATTAAAAAACTGCACTGTGCTGCTGTGAGTTGGACTTGGAAATCGAAAGAACCAAAAATGGAATTCACCTTGTAGCGAGTAGGCCATGATACACCTGAGTCGTACAAACCGGTTTCCACAGAAGGGTGGGGGTGCCAGAAGCTCCCGTCTTATAGTGTTCAAGTTCCGAACAGCCGACCAATCAAATGCGGAGGCAGCTGTTGAAGGAATGCAGTCGCCTGACAACCCACTAGGGTTAAGTGGAGGTACTACCAAGCAGAGATGCTTCCAGGCAGGGTATGAACCAGGCCAAGAAGAAAAGCAAAGAATGCAGTCCATTCCGGATGCTGCCATCTCGCAAACTCGGACGGAGGGAAATGTTACTGTTAAACGGGGAGTTCTATGGAAGTAGTGCCGGATAATTTATGTGGTATGCCTTGTGTTGATGGTCCCTGTGTTGGATCAAGTGAGGAAGATGCGTTCTTTTCCGCGTATCCGATTTCACCGGCATCAAGTCGATGCACGCAGTGGGACATGGCAGTCCCTTCAATCGATCAGTTCAAATTACATAGCACTCTGGATTTGGAATCAAGCGTTGGTTCTATGCGCGTTTGTTCTGTTTGTTTGCGCGTTTGATGTTCGGAAAGTTGAACGGAACTGGACTTTCAAAGACACCGTCTCGCCTTCTTAATGTGCAGCTGATGGTCATGTATTTGTTGCTGGTCGGCGTTATTATGTGTCTGATTCTTGAGACAGCGCGGCTCAGTGTTCAGTCCGTGTTTCAGCCACCTTTGCAGTACATGCTGTCTGCCACCTTCAAATCAAGCTTTCTGTTTACCTGTGGGGTCGTGGCTCCGCTGTTGTCAATTCAATAAGGCCGGCTGTGACAAGGAACTTTCAAACAGTCGTCCGCGTTACCCCATTCCTGATTTATTCTCCAGTGATCCCTCCCCTTTGTTTCGCAATCTTTATCAACGAAACCGAGGACAGCAATCGACCCAAGCGTTCCCAACAAATTATTGCAGAGATTTGGCAGCTCTGGCTTCGTGGATTGGACGTGTGCGCCACGCTGACGGTGTTTCTGATTGACTTGGACGTTTACTGCTTCTTTGTTCACAACATTCGAAAGAGTCCGCGCGTTTCAGACACGGAACCCGTGTGGCAACATTTTCTGCACATCAGCTGCTACGGCGTTGCGGCCAACTTGTTGTGTATGCCCACGTTTGTGATGTACTTGTGGCGCTTTGTGACGATGGATGGACTGTGCAGGAGTATATGTTGGATGCTGTTCAGTACCTGCTCTTTACTGCTGCCTTTGTGCTGTTGATTGCGCTGAAGCTGTCGCTCTACCATGAGCGACCTCAAGACGCGGATGAATCCAAACCCAGATCCCTGCGGTGAGATTTGTGAGGGGCCGTGTCTTGAGCGAGGAATAAACGCTGTCGCCAGTGTACTTATTACATATGTGGGTTGGCGGCGTCAAAGGAATTTGAGTGCCGTTTTCTTGAACACCAAGTGAAAGGTGAAATAAATTGGGTTCAGATGGACGACACCAGCGCAAGTCTCCTCAACAAGGACACAGCCCGCGTGTCCATGGAGCTCACTGAGATGAGTTCGCTCTCTCAGACACCGGTCATCAACACTCAGACCGCAAACCCGACCGTCGATCCGAATACCCTCATTTCCCCCACCACTATCAAAAAGGCCGCAAAGCCTGCTGCAACGCCAGTCTTTGTCTCGTATAGCGTATTTACACACTCCAACAAGCGGGTTGGGCTGCTGTGGCTGGGACTGCGGTTGGCAGCAGTATGCTGTCTGTTTGTGTCGCTGTTTATGCGCGTATTTTCGAAGCATTACGCTGGTAACAACTTCTTCTTCTCTGTGATATATCTTTGATCTTCTTCTCGTTTATAAATGCCTCTTTTCTCTCGATAAACGCAGGACTTCTCCCCTCTGAAGCATGCAGCACCGCTCTCGGCGACGGACACTGGAGCCCCAAATTCCAATGGTTCCCATCCTCCTGCGCCATCGCCAAATACAACCCTAAACAAGCAGCAACTTGTCTCGGAGCAAAAGAATCTGCCCGTGTCGTTGCATTCGGCGACAGTTCCATGCGAGCCGTGTTTAACGCGTTGCGGCTCAAACTCGGCGCAAAAAAGTCTGATTTTGCGAATGAGGCGGATAAAAAGCATCAAGATTTGACGAGCGATGTTGGGGGAGTGCATCTTCAGTTTCTGTGGGACCCTTTTTTGAATCGTACGGATGTTATGGATTTAGTGTTTGGAGGGGCGGATGGGCCTCCGAAAACGTCGCTCGTTGTGTTTAGTGCGGGGAGTTGGTTTTTGAGATATGGCGGTCCGGATCAGCGTGCGGAAACGGACAAGTGACGCTCTTTTCTGCATTATTTTCTTTCTTCTGCTCACATACCCCGTCTTCTGAAAAAAGGTTTGGCGAGGCTGTATCTGCCATCAACAACCGCATCAATTCAGCCGTTGAAGCTCAGAAACCTGTTTCGGACGTGTTTTTCGCACGTCTCATTCCGCCGTTTCGCGAATCGCTTCTTTCCGAGGAACGCAAGCTTGTCTTGAAAAACAGCCTACGGCATGACTACAATGCGAAATTGTTTTCTCTTGTGAAAAACGGCCAATATGCTGCGACGAAAAAAGGGGAATTGCAGCTGGGTAAAATTGGACTTCACATTTTGACATCAACGAGCGATGACATGTCGCTGGATGGATTGCATTATATCCCGCAAGTGGATGCGGCAGAGGTATATCGTGTTCGTTTTCAATGGTTGACTGTGTCGCCTGATGGAAGCAAATTGGAAAACAGGTGGAACTGTTGTTAAATCAGATTTGTAACGGTCAACAGTTTTCTGGTCTGAAAATGCAAGGAAAAACTAGCTGTTGCGTCGCATACAGGGGTCCTCCAGCTGGAGTCTGGATCATATTCCTGGTCACGATTTTATTCGGACCGGTTGTTTATTATTTGCACAAGAAAGATTGTGAGTGCCCCCGTGTTTCGTTGCTTAAAAAACTATACCGCGCGAAACTGACACGCGCATCCAAAAAGCTTCTTTCGACCCTGTCGGTGCACTCAAACTGATTTATCCAACTGTTCAAACTTCCTACGCAATTCTGATTCTGGCTTTGACTCTCATCAGCTGCCGCTTGGTAGACCGCACGCACCTCTTTGTCAAAGTCAACAAGGAATTCAACACTGCCGAATTTATTGTCATGAATCTGATTTGGATCGTGCCTGGTTTCTGGTCCTTGCGCATGGGTTCTGATACCACTTTTTTAAATCGAGAGCAGACAGATGAATGGAAAGGGTGGATGCAGGTACCATATTTTTTTCTCGATCTCTGATCTTGGATTTTTCCGTTAATGATCCTTCCATAAGTTTGCGATCCTTGTGTATCATTTCACGGGCGGATCCAAAGTCATTCCCATCTACTCAGTAATCCGTGTGATGGTCGCATCATACCTGTTCATGACAGGCTTTGGACACTTTACGTTTTTCTACAAAAAGGGGGACTTTAGCTTACTCCGTCTTGCGCGCGTCCTTGTACGCCTAAACCTGCTTAGTATCGCTCTCAGTTACACGATGGAAACCGACACTTTATTTTACTACTTTGGCCCGCTTGTATCCTTTTGGTTCCTGATTGTCTATGCAACGATGGGCATATATAGCGCGGGAAATGCGAATTCTTCAGTTCTTGTTGGGAAACTGGTATTTTCCGGGGTGTTGGCGTATGCGTTTACTCATTTCGAAGCTGTGTATGGACCCTTTTTCAAAGCTTGTGAAGTGTTTCTGGGGGTTAGATGGAATGCAAAGGAAGCAGCTTTCCGATTGGCGCTGGATCAATGGGCTGTCCATTTCGGGATGGTTTGTGCGTGGATCATGATTTCGATACAGTCGGCGGAGAAGGGCGCCGTGTCAGGCGAAGCCTCGTGGGTTGAGCATGTTAGCATGCGAGTAGTTTCGCACTGGGCCACAGTGAAGCAATGGGTGCTGATTGCAAGTGGAATCGTTTTGGGCGTGTACGCGTTTGTGATCACGTTTGTACCGTTCGGGAAGGAGACCAACAACGCGTATCATCCATACATGAGTTTATTGGTGCTTGGAGCGTTTGTTGTGCTTCGAAATGCGACCCCGGATATGCGTCGAACGACGAGCATGTTTTGGCGGTGGATTGGTGGGTTTAGTTTGGAGACGTTTATTCTGCAGTATCATGTGTGGATGGGTATTGATACGTACGGGTTGGTCGACTTGTTTGGACCGGGGGTGGCGGGAGGTTCGTATAGTGGTGGGGGAGTGGTGTTGCGGTGGTTTGGGGTTGGTGTGAGCAGTGTTTTGTTTTTGGGGTTGAGTCAGTGGATGAGTGACGCGAGTGGGCCACTTGTTGAGGCTGTGGTTGTGGGAGCGTTGGGGAAGAAACCTGAGGCAAGGGATATAGTGATTCGGCTGGGAGTGTGGATATTTATTCTGGTGCTGTGGAATTACGTGTTTGTATGAGCCATGAAGCCAAGCGAGTGGTATTGGGTTAAAATCCTAAAAACAAATAAAACAAAAAAAGCAACACATCCAAGCCAGTCCAAATCCAAGCCAACCCAAAAATAGATGGAGCACATTCGAACGCGACTGCTGCACTCGCAGACCCTTGTGATGGTCTGGCGCAGCGTGCTGCTGAAGCGCAGGCGCGGAGGCGTTGCTGTCGCGGCACTGCTGTCGCCGATCGTGAACCCGGCGATTGTCATGGCAGCGGTAGCGCTTTCGGCTACGGTTTCGCATTCGGTGTCTGGGACCCTTTCGGCGACGATTTTGCCGATGTTTTCGAGTGTTTTTGACAACCGAACAACTTTCGATTCTGCTTCTTCCTTCAATTCTTCTTCTTCTTTCTACACATCTTCTTTCTTCTCTCAACAACTGCACGCCAGCATTCCTGACCCTGTCGCGATCATTGCTCGTATTGTCTTGGCTTCGTATCTCATGCTTGGCTTCTCGGCGCATTCACAGTCTGCCCTCATTGACATGGTTGTCGAAAAGAAAAAGCGATTCAAAGAAGGGTTGTTGATGCAAGGGCTTGCTCCGTCTGCCTTCTGGAAGAGTGTTCATTTGGTCCACGCAGTTTACGCGTCGGTTGTGTGTGCGTTGATAACGTGGATTATCAGCCCGCTGTTTCCGTTGTCGAATCCGTTCCTGGGTGTGGCAGCATATACTTTTACCGTATTCAACAAGTTCTAATTACTTTATATTCCTTCAGTGTTCTTGCTGCTCCTCTGTATGGATCTGGCAAATATTTCGTCAACCCTCATGTTTGCCCCTCTTTTCAACTCTTCGCAAAACGCGCTACTGTTTGACGGATTCATTTCAATCCTCCTCTTCACGATCCCTCTGTTTTTGATTTTCTGGATGGAATGGGCACCCTCGGAACTCGCCATCATTTTCGCATCCATCATATTTTATCCGTTGGGTTTCTTTTTCGGCATGCTTCGCGTGAATCAGCTTGAGATGGAAGGCGTTGGTGCAAATTGGCAGAATTCGTTGGATGGTCGAGGGATTGGTGGGTTCTTGATTGTGTTGGGGTTAGATGTTGTGCTGTATATGCTTGTTGCGGTAGTTATTCTGGTTTTCCCATTCACCTAATACTGTCCCTGATGTGCTTTTTGTTCCCCCACAGCTTTATTTGGATCAAGTTGTTCCTCAGGAGTTTGGCGTTCCGCGACCGTGGTTCTTTCCTCTCAAGTACATTGATCGAACGAGATATGAAGCCATGCTCACGTGGTATAAAAGCGGCGAAGAAGTCGTGGCTCGTGTGGAACAGCAAAACTCTGAAAACGTGGAACCGGATCCGCAAGGGCTGAGCATGCTGATTCAGTTGACGGATGTCGTGATGAAGTTTCCGGGCGCTTCAGTGAATGCTGTGGATGGAGTCGCGTTGAAATTGTATCAGGACGAAATTTTTGCGTTGTTGGGGCATAATGGGGCAGGGAAAAGTACACTTCTGCATATGTATGTTGATTTAAGCGAGATGTTTTTGAGGCATTAACTGTCGCAAATTTGACAGACTGACTGGACTGATTTCCCCGTCGAAAGGGTTTGGATCTGTGGCTGGATATGATTTGGTAAATGAAATGAATTCAATTCGCAGGCTGATTGGCGTGTGTCCTCAGGTGCCATTTCTTTCAACATTTATTTGGCGGTGTCTCACATCCCACTCTTTAAACAGCATGATATTCAACATGACGAATTTACTGTGGCTGAGCATATTCTTCTGTTTGCTGGAATCAAAGGCCTGTGGGCGACCAAGTCGCGTTCGGACTTGAACGATCTTGTCGACTCTGTTCTCTCGCAACTCAATCTCGTCGAAAAAAAGCACGAACGCATCAAATCTCTCAGTGGCGGTCAAAAGCGAAAACTCAGCGTAGCCATGGCAATTGTCGGAGATCCCAAAATTCTGATTCTGGATGAACCCACTGCTGGAATGGACCCAGTCTCTCGCAGATCTCTCTGGAGCACCCTCACAAAATTGAAAAAAGGCCGAGTGACCTTTTTGACAACGCACATGATGGACGAAGCGGACCTTGTTGCCGATCGAAAAGCGATTCTCACAAAAGGGCGAGTTGTCTGCCAAGGCACCAGCGTCTTTTTGAAGCATCAGTTTGAGATTGGGTATAAATTGGATGTCGCGTATAGACCTTCACAGTCGAGCCATTTGCATATGGTCTCGCTTGTGCACAAATATATCCCGAGCGCGACTTGTGTTTCAGGGGCCGGGTCGTTGCACCGTGTTCCGGTAAACACGGTCCATGTGAATCTCGGGGCGGCTTCGGCTGGAGAAGCTGTACTTGTGTTCTCGCTACCGCCGAGTACGGCAGTGAATTTTCCGAGGCTGTTTACGGGCTTGGATAAACAGGTATCGGGTGGTGCGGTTTTGTACTACGGGATTTCGATGCCTTCTTTGGAGGAAGTATTTTTGAAGACGGAAGGATGGGGTGTTGAGATGAGTGAGGAAGCGAGGCTGGCTGAGGAGCATTGGACGAGAGTGAGTGCAGGCGAGGCTGTGGATGAGGAGGCTCTTTTGTTGGGAAATGGTGAGCGCCTTTTGAAGGGATGGCCAGATTTTTTGAAATGCTAACAAATGCGCATTTTATTTCTTGTTCAACAGAGAGTGTGATACATACCACCCCTGTGTACTCGCAAACGGCCAGCTTAGTCTACGCGCGCTTTCTTATGCTGACTCGTACACCTTCCAGCACGCTGTCGAGTTTAATATTCCCGCTGTACATGTATTCCGTTGTCCTCACAGACGATGTCTCCTCTGCAGCTTCGTCCTTCTGGATCATCACAATGAGTCTCTTTTTTACAGCCATCACTTGGGCTCGCGAGCCTGTTCAAGAACGGTCAACGAAAATGAACTTGTTTTTAAAGTCTTTTGGCATCTCGACCCCAGTCTATTGGATTTCAAACGCTTTGACGCATGCACCGATTGTACTGATTCCAGGTCTGTTTATGGCGTGGCTAATTGTTGTGTGGGAGGTGAAGGCATTTGGCGGGATTGCGTTGGGTGTGTTTTTGTTGGCGAATTTACTGATGAGCCTTCTGGCCATGATATCTTCTTGTAAGTGGAGGTTGCGAGTTTTCATGAAGTTTTCGGTTTTGCTGATGAAAGTTCTGCATAGATGTTCTTGGCTTGGCCTTTGAAGAGACCGGATCCTTTCTAAATTTCGCAAGCATCTTGACATCATTTGGAACGATTATTCCTTACAGGTACTTGAAAAGCGTTAGACTATTGTTTTTTTTGGCTGATCCTGGTGTCTAATTGTTGTCGATCAGCATTCTGATGTATTACGATAATATGGGCAACGTGCCAGAAGGTCTTCTTGCCCATGTGCTACTTTCTTTCACTGTCCCCACATATCCCTTCAGCGCAATCCTCTACTTTATGGCCATGGCACATGCAAAGGCATCCACAGGCAGCATCCCACCCCTCACTTCCGCATTTTACTGGTCTTGGGAAAACAAAATCCTTCCCTCACTTGTGGGAATGGTTGCCCAGATTTTCCTGTACGGGGCGCTTCTAATGTGGCGTGACGGGGCATGGGACGCTCTTCCAAAGACGATGTTGGATGCAGATGAGATTGCGGCTGAAGTTGCGGCTAGTGAATCTGACGCAAGTGAGGACCCAAATGTTGCGTTGGAGCGGATGAGGGTTGTAAAGCCGCTTTGCACCGATGATTTGTTGCTACGACGAGTTTCGAAAGTTTTTAAAGGGCGGCCGCCTGCAGGGGATCAAGAATCCGGTCGTTCTTCGGAGGCTCCAGAAGAGGAGGTGAACTCTTTTTGGGGGAGAGAGCCGAAAGAGGTTGTGGCTGTTAAGGACGTTTCATTGGGAGTGTCTCAGGGAGATATTGTGGCAATTTTAGGACCGAATGGAGGTTTGTTGATTTAGCATATCTTGAATTAGATCGCGCTTACTTTCTTACGTTTATTATAGCCGGAAAGACTACGGCCATGTCGATGGCCATTGGGGATCTAGTCCCGACCAAAGGTGCCGTTGCAGTGACCACAGTGCAAGCTCAGTACGCTCCTCAAAGTGTCAAGGCAAGGGCAAGCCTGTTTGGTCAAGTGGCTCAACATGACACCTTATGGCCGCTGTTGACGGGCAGAGAACACCTGCATATGTTTGCTTCTCTGAAAGGAATCCCTGCCAGACGACAAAAGTATTGGATCCGTATATTGGCGGATGCCATGGGCTCTGGTCTGATAGGTGATCTGGACAAGCAGTGCAAAGCTCTCAGTGGTGGAACGAAGCGCAAAGTCGCGTTCCTCCTGGCGCTTGTTGGAAAACCGCGGTTGCTCTTTCTAGATGAGCCATCAACAGGAATTGATCCAAAAGCCAAACGGAATTTGTGGAACCTGTTGCGTTCGTTGCAGCCGCGATTGGCAACGCTTTTAACCACGCATTCTATGGAGGAGGCTGACGTTCTTGCGTCGCGAATTGGGATTTTGATTGACGGTGCGCTGAAGTGCCTTGGGACCCAGCAGTACCTCAAAACAGCATATGGGAATGGATACTTACTTGAAGTCCGGACAGAGCCACCACATGCTGCCCACGTCCGCCAGGCCATATTTATGAATTTCCCCAACGCCGTCAGCAAAGAAAGTTTCAACGACATGATGGAACGATGGGAAATCCCAGCGGACGATGTGTCAGCGAATGGAGGTTTAGGGAGCGTGTTTGAAGTGCTCGAAGGAGTGAAGATGCAGACGCAAGGCGGGTTGAAGGATTTTTGTTTTGGCCAAGTTTCATTGGAGATGGTTTTCCTTGGGTTTGCGACAAAGGAGGGGGCTTGATGTGGTTGTGGAGATGGCGGTGTTGCGTTATGTATGGCGGGGGTATATGGTATTCAGTTGCAGTATTTGTACAATTAAATCAATCCAAGATCAGCATCAAACGGGTTTGATTGGAAATGCCTGTCAGTGGAGCAGCAAGACCGGGCGTCCAATTTGGTTTATTGTTGCATTTGCTGGATTCAGAAACGCGCACCCATGTTCAAAAGGAGTTGTTGAACATGGTCGAGAAACGCGTACTTCTGAGCAACAATGTCGTTGAACAGTAAATCCACTCAATCAAGGTTCGAATCCCAAAAGTGTTCAATCGAACACGACTGATCTGATTGCACATATAAACGGCAGGGATACTCCCTCTTCTCTCTCACAACAACAACTTCAAACTCAAATATGCAATACACAGCTCTCTTCTCTGCCTTGGCCGCCATCGCTTCAGCCGCCCCAAACAACTACATCCAGCAGTCCAACNNTCCAACAACTCCCCTTCAAACTACGCTGCTCAAACTCCATGCGTGAAGGGATCCTCCTGCAACCCAAACCAAAAGAACAACAACCTCAACTTTTGTTGTGACGGAACCAAAATGCTCACCTGCGGTCCAGCCGGCCCCACTGCCCACTGGCAATTCAGTTCCGATTGCAGCGCTGTTGGCCAATGCTTTGCAGATGCCAGCTGGGCCGGATGCACAGGCAGCGGCTCCTCTTACGACAGCGGATCTTCATATGACGCGCCGTACAAGCCGGCTCCACCTTCACAGCAATACTACCAGGCCCCACCGCCTCCTCAGCAAAACTACCAGGCACCACCACCACCACAGCAATATAAACAATCCAGCCGCATCCGTGTATCAAACTACGGTGGGTACGAGGAAGGTGCACCCTGCGTGGGATACCAGGGACAATACGCGTGCGGCGAGGGAAACAACAAGATTTATGTTTGCGGACCAGCTGGACCCACTGCACACTGGCAGTACAGTGACAACTGCAGCAAGTATGGACTTGTGTGCTCTGTGAGCAGTGCATTTTCTGGGTGTGTTGAAGCTGGCAAGAATTACTACTGAGCGGTTTGTCATTTATACCATCACGTGCGAATAAACACCTTCAAAAATTATACATCGAGTCTGTGATTTTAAATATGGCTGGTCTCTTTTGCTGTCAACCAGACGCGTTTCTCATGAATGTTGATTTTGAGTCATGTTATATCTTCACGAGACGCTTTGCCCTGTGTGTCTTTCACACCCGCAGCAACATCAACCTGTGCAGAACCCCACTTGGCTTCAGTCATAATATCAAGCCATTCTTACACCATCTTGCAACACCAACAATGTCAACCATGCATCAAAGCAGGCTCCAAAAGCCCACGTGATATCCGAAAAAAGCTCATTAAACTAGTGGCCGGCAACTCAGCGGACAGGTTGCTTTTGACCAAAGCATTTTCTTGTCAGACTGAGGCGCTGCTTTTAACTCTGGTCCATCTCATCCCCTAGATTGGAGACTTTCATGGGGCAGTTTTCGCGCTCATCATGAGGCCGTAATGCCTGTTTTTGACATTCTTTCGGAAAAGTTCTGGATGAAATCTGCAGTCGCGTTACTTTCGAACGACAGCTTTTGTGCTCGTGCATAAACTTTGCTGGCTGTACTGAACAATCTTTCAAAAACGTTGGGGATGGCGTCAGCCGTTTCTCTGCTTTCGAAAGACGGCTTCTGCACACACGGATGCTTTATTCCCATTTTGGACCATCTTTCGGAAAAGTTGGGGACAGAATCTGCGGTTAGCTTCTTTCGACAGACTGCTCTTGCGCTCGCGTAAAGATTATCACTGCCCAGGGAGCATCCAAGAGATCCAGTTCTCTTGAAGCCGCCGGTTTCAATACGTCCGCACCCATCTACATTCAACTTACGGATTTGATTGGGGAAGGTAACCCAGTCACCGCTGCATTGTTTGTCCCGATGCAGAGACACTCCTTCGCTGGCGCCGCACCAGCTGCTCCACTTAATGTTTGGGGATTCTTTGGAAAGGCCTACAATGCCAGCGGTTACGCTGCTGCCCTCCCCCAGGGCGAGTACAATGTCACGTTCACTGCCGTCAAAAACTTTTGCATTCTGGATAGCAAAAACGAAGGCGACTTTGACATTATCTTGTCACCAAAGTTTAAGCTTTCCACCAATGAAGTCGAGCCGTCAAGCTCTGCATCTACTGCTTCTTCTGTTGCTACTACCTCTACCGCTTCTTCTGCCAGCTCTGTTGCTACTACTGGTTCTGCCTCTACTGGAACTGTTGCCGGCTCTTCTGCCTCCACTGGAACTGCTGTCTCTACTGGTTCTACCGCTACTGGTTCTACCGCTACTGGTTCTACCGCTACTGGTTCTGCCGCCACTGGCGCTTCCACTGCCGCGGTATACTCAGTTGTCTCTGACCCAAGTTCATCCGCCAGCGGTGTCCGATCCGCATCTGCCAGCGTTGCACCAACCTCCGTCCCAGCTATCATTGCCTCGCCCACCTACGCTGCACCACCAGCACCCGTTACCCCCAAGCCAACCAACCTGTACAAGTCTGGCGCCGTTTCGACTGTTGCAAGCGCGCTTTTGCCGCTTTTGCCGGTTTCGCTATAATGCTCTAGATTTCACAAAAAAAAACACTAGACGTTTTTTTCTCTCTCCCTTCTCTTTTTTTTAGCGCGTTTTTTATATCGGTTGATTTTTTTTCTCTTTGTGTTTTG